>CM033472.1:246825076-246985731 GCA_019447015.1 Hymenochirus boettgeri
GTAATATTCATCCATCCAGGTCACGGTATATCTGTAATATTCATTCACCCAGGTCACGGTATATCTGTAATAGTCATCCATCCAGGTCATGGTATATCTGTAATATTCATTCATCCAGGTCACGGTATATCTGTAATATTCATCCATCCAGGTCATGGTATATCTGTAATATTCATTCATCCAGGTCACGGTATATCTGTAATAGTCATCCATCCAGGTCACAGTATATCTGTAATATTCATCCATCCAGGTCACGGTATATCTGTAATATTCATCCATCCAGGTCACGGTATATCTGTGATATTCATCCATCCAGGTCACGGTATATCTGTAATATTCATTCATCCAGTTCACGGTATATCTGTAATATTCATTCATCCAGGTCATGGTATATCTGTAATATTCATCCTCCAGGTCACTGGTATATCTGTAATAGTCATTCATCCAGGTCATGGTTTAAATTCTGTATAGTCGTTCATCCAGGTCATGTATTAATCTGTAAGGTCATTCATCCAGGTCACTGTATATCTGTAATATTCATTCTCCAGGTCATGGTATACTGTAATAGTCATTCATCCAGGTCATGTATATCTGTAATAGTCATTCATCTCAGGTCAGGATATCTGTAATATTCATTCATCCAGGTCACGGTATATCTGTATATTACTTCATCCAGGCATGTATATCGTTATATCATTCATCAGTCATGTATATCTGTAATATTCATTCATCCAGGTCACGGTATATCATTATTATCATCATCCAGGTCACGGTATATCTGTAATAGTCATTCATCCAGGTCATGGTTAATCTGAATAGTCGTTCATCCAGGTCATGGTTATCTGTAATAGTACTTCATCCAGGTCATGGTTAATCTGTAATATCATTCACCAGGTCATGGTTAATCTGTATAGTCATTCACCAGGTCACGGTATATCTGTAATATTCATTCATCCAGGTCACGGGTATATCTGATATCATTCTCCAGGTCTGTATTCTGTAATATTCATTCATCCAGGTTCACGGTATATCTGTAATATTCATTCATCCAGGTCACGGTATATCTGTAATATTCATTCATCCATGTCACGGTATATCTTGTAATATTCATTCATCCAGGTCACGGTATACTGTAATAATTCATTCCTCAGTCATGGTATTCTGTAATAGTCATTCATCCAGGTCATGGTATATCTGTAATAGTCATTCCACCCAGGTCAGGGTATATCTGTAATATTCATTCCAGCCGTCACGGTTAATCTGTAATATCATTCATCCAGGTCACGGTAATCTGTATATTCATTCACCAGGTCACGTATACTGTAATATCTTCATCCAGGTCACGGTATATCTGTAATATTCATTCATCCAGGTCACGGTAATCGTAATATTCATTCATCCAGGTCATGGTTAATCTGTAAATTCATCATTCATCCAGGTCATTGTTAATCTGTAATAGTCATTCATCCAGGTCACGGTATATATCTGTAATATTCATTCATCCAGGTCACGGTATATCTGTAATATTCATTCATCCAGGTCACGGTATATCTGTAATATTCATTCATCCAGGTCACGGTATATCTGTAATATTCATTCATCCAGGTCACGGTATATCTGTAATATTCTTCATCCAGGTCACGGATAATCTGTAATAGTCATTCATCCAGGTCACTGGTATATCTGTAATAGTCATTCATCCAGGTCCATGGTATATCTGTATATCTTCCCAGGTCACGGTTATACATCTGTAATATTCATTCATCCAGGTCACGGTATATCTGTAATATTCATTCATCCAGGTCACGGTATATCTGTAATATTCATTCATCCAGGTCACGGTATATCTGTAATATTCATCCATCCAGGTCACGGTATATCTGTAATATTCTTCATCCAGGTCATGGTTAATCTGTAATAGTCGTTCATCCAGGTCATGGTTAATCTGTAATATTCGTTCACCCAGGTCACGGTTAATCTGTAATAGTCATTCATCCAGGTCACGGTATATCTGTAATAGTCATTCATCCAGGTCACGGTATATCTGTAATAGTCATTCATCCAGGTCACGGTATATCTGTAATATTCATTCATCCAGGTCAGTGAATGACTATTTACATATTAAAACCTGACCTGGATGACCACTATTCAGATTAACCGTGACTGGATGAATGACTATTACAGATTAACCTGACCTGGATGAACGACTATTACAGTTAACCGTGACCTGGATGAACGACTATTACAGATATACCGTACTTGAATGGATGATATTACAGATATACCGTGACCTGGATGAATGAATATTACAGATATACCGTGACCTGGATGAATGACTATTACAGATATCCGTGACCTGGATGATGACTATTACAGATATACCGTGACCTGGATGAATGACTATTACAGATTACCGTGACCTGGATGAACGAATATTACAGATTAACCATGACCTGATGAACGACTATTACAGATTACATGACCTGGATGAATGAATATTACAGATATACCGTACCTGGATGGATGAATATTACAGATATACCGTGACCTGGATGAATGAATATTACAGATATACCGTGACCTGGATGAATGAATATTACAGATATACCGTGACCTGGATGAATGAATATTACAGATATACCGTGACCTGGATGAATAATTATTACAGATATACCATGACCTGGATGAATGAATATTACAGATATACATGACCTGGATGAATGACTATTACAAGATATACCGTGACCTGGATGAATGAATATTACAGATATACCGTGACCTGGATATGAATATTACAGATATCCCGTGACCTGGATGAATGAATATTACAGATATACCGTGACCTGGATGAATGAATATTACAGATATACCGTGACCTGGATGAATGAATATTACAGATATACCGTGACCTGGATGAATGACTATTACAGATTAACCATGACCTGGATGAATGAATATTACAGATTAACCATGACCTGGATGAATGAATATTACAGATATACGTGACCTGGATGAATGAATATACAGATATACCGTGACCTGGATGAATGAATATTACAGATATACCGTGACCTGGATGAATGAATATTACAGATAACCGTGACCTGGATGAATGACTATTACAGTTAACCGTGACCTGGGTGAATGAATATTACAGATATACCATGACCTGGGGAATGACTATTACAGATATACCATGACCTGGATAATGACTATTACAGATATACCAGACCTGGATGAATGACTATTACAGATATACCGTGACCTGATGAATGAATATTACAGATATACCGTGACCTGGATGAATGAATATTACAGATATACCGTGACCTGGATAATAAATTACAGATATACCGTGACCTGGATGAATGAATATTACAGATATACCGTACCTGGATGAATGACTATACAGATAACCGTGACCTGGATGAATGAATATTACAGATTAACCGTGACTGGGTAAAATGACTATACATGATTAACCATGACCTGGGTGAATGAATATTACAGATTAACCATGACCTGGATGAACGACTATTACAGATTAACCATGACCTGGATGAACGACTATTACAGATTAACCATGACCTGGATGAATGACTATTACAGATATACCGTGACCTGGATGAATGACTATAATGATATACCGTGACCTGGATGAATGAATATTACAGATATACCATGACTTGGATGAATGAATATAACAGATATACCATGACCTGGATGGATGAATATTACAGATATACCGTGACCTGGATGAATGAATATTACAGATATACCGTGACCTGGATGAATGACTATTACAGATATACCATGACCTGGATGAATGACTATTACGATATACCATGACCTGGATGAATGAATATTACAGATATACCGTGACCTGGATGAATGACTATTACAGATTACCATGACCTGGATGAAACGCTATTACAGATTAACCATGACCTGGATGAATGACTATTACAGATATACCATGACCTGGATGGATGAATATTACAGATATACCATGACCTGGATGAATGAATTTACAGAATACCGTGACCTGGTGAATGAATATTACAGATATACCGTGACCTGGATGAATGACTATTACAGATTAACCGTGACCTGGATGAATGACTATTACAGATTAACCATGACCTGGGTGAATGAATATTACAGTTAACCATGACCTGGAATGAACGACTATTACAGATTAACCATGACCTGGATGAATGACTATTACGATATACCATGACCTGATGGATGAATATTACAGATATACCATGACCTGGATGAATGAATATACAGATATCCGTGACCTGGATGAATGAATATTACAGATATACCGTGACCTGGATGAATGAATATTACAGATATACCGTGACCTGGATGATGAATTTACAGATATACCATGACCTGGATGAATGACTATTACAGATATACCATGACCTGGATGAATGACTATTACAGATATACCATGACCTGGATGAATGATATTACAGATATACCGTGACCTGGATGAATGAATATTACAGATATACCGTGACCTGATGAATGAATATTACAGATATACCGTGACCTGAATGAATGACTATTACAGATTAACCATGACCTGGATGAATGAATTATTACAGATATACCGTGACCTGGATGAATGATATTACAGATATACCATGACCTGGATGGATGACTATTACAGATATACCATGACCTGGATGGATGACTATTAAGATATACCGTGACCTGGATGGATGACTATTACAGATATACCGTGACCTGGATGAATGACTAATAATGATATACCATGACATGGACGAATAAGAAAATCCACAAGCATTTGCCTGTTTATTTTTAATATATCCCCAGTGCAAATGTACAATTTGCTCCCCCTCAGAAAATGCCTTTGGTGGATTGTGCTGAGAAGCCATGACCTGGATGAATGATATTACAGATATCCATGACCTGGATGAATGAATATTACAGATTAACCATGACCTGATGGATGAATATTACAGATATACCATGACCTGGATGAATGACTATTACAGATATACCATGACCTGGATGAATGAATATACAGATATACCATGACCTGGATGGATGAGTATTACAGATATACCATGACCCTGGATGGATACTATTACAGATATACCATGACCTGGATGAATGACTAATAATGATATACCATGACCTGGATGGATGACTATATATTACCATGACCTGGATGGATGACTAATAATGTATACCATGACCTAGATGGATGACTAATAATGATATACCATGACATGGATGATATTACAGATATACCATGACCTAGATGGATGACTAATAATGATATACCATGACATGGACGATAAGAAAATCCACTTGCACAGTTTTTTTAATATATCCCCAGTGCAAATGTACAATTTGCTCCCCCTCAAAAAAGCCTTTGGTGGATTGTGCTGACAAGCAGTAAACAGATTTTGCTAAGAACTGCCTACATGGGTGAATTCTTTAAAAATTCAATCAAAAATCAATTACTGTAAACTTCTGTTCTACGGACTGCTTGTCAATATCAAGATAGTGTAAGGTGGTAGAACCATAATTAGTTCCTGCTTTTCCATCAGTAGAGATCGGTTCCACCATTGTGCAATCTTCAACCATAAGCAGGTTACGATTTAAAAGGGGAAAAACCATGAGGATTTCATCAAACAAATCCCGCTTCCTATTATTTGTAAGAAATCTTCCATTATGTGTTCATCCTTGCAGATCAATAATACACCCCATATATGTGCTATCAAGGATACATTGTCACCTATGGTTGTTTACAGAGAGGCCTTTATAACTCCCCACCATGTGGATGGATGGGGTTCCCTTATAACATGTAATCCATTTATACGGTCAACTTGTTTTCCTTTGATGCTCTTTGCCTTGTAACAAGAAAGTAGAAGTGCAAAGGGAAACTGTAATTATCCTTATTCTGTGATTTCTATAAGATCCTTTATGTGGTATTCTTTTTCTGTTTCACCATTATTTTAAAGGTGATGTAAATATGCGCTATAGTTAGGTTTTAAAAAAGCCAATAATTAATCTCACTATTCGCAGGAGCATTACAATGAAACCTTTTTATTTTAACACATATCTATGGCTTTGTGTGGAACAGCAGTGAACCAACTCACCCCAGACACATTGGTGTTAAATGCCCTAAATCCAAATATTGGTAATTTCATTTGTAATCCACACTCCCTAGAAGAACGACAAAAAAAGTACAGTCTTTTATAAAAATATATATAATAGTGTCTATTGTTCTGTAATTTGAAATAATACATTTAATACATACTGGGATATTCTCTGAGAGCTGCAGCTTAAGTTTAAAGTCTCAATAACCGATTGATGATCCGTTGAATACAGCTGTCCTTTAGCTTGAACCGGCTGCATTAGTATCGTGAAAAGCACTCGCGCAGCCTCCGCAAGCTATTTACCAATGGCTGTGCGGCTCTTTGGACATAAGTAAGCTGCCGTTGATTACTAATGTCGGTTGAAATTCACTCAGAACCTCACAGCTGCGGCTTTGGTTGAATTTCCCTGATAGTGTGTGTATCTATACATACAGACACACACAAGTCTATAAAATGTGTTTGAATTAAGTAGAACTTTCCTCTAGCTGATGAAGTTCCCGTTTTCCTTTTGTCTTGATGTGATTTGTAGGATTCTGGAATTTCTTGAATCAGAGCAAAACAAAACCTAGAAAAAAAAAAAAAAAAATTGGGATGTCAGTGTCTAGACACTTATGGGAAAGAACCCCAGGTCTTTCTTTATAATCTATTTAATAGAGTGGGTTAACTAGGAATAACTGGGCCCCCAGCAAAACTATGATGGGGCCCTTATCCATGCTTCATCCACATGGTTTTTCTGGGAGGAGGTTATATCTGTCATAGAGAAAATAAGAAGATGGGGCCCCTTGGTTTCAGACCCCCCTCCATTTTCTTCCCTGCTCCACTGGTAGTTATGCCCCTGATTGTATATTTGCTTGCGTTGCCTAATATCACACTTCAAAAATGGCATCACCTACCAAAAACCTCAGCGAACAAAGTGATATCTTCTCACACGTGAATCAATTGCTGCATGATATCAGTTAAGCCTATTACTGGACCTGCTTGGGGGGGTAGCAGGATTGCTTTTATCAATTCCCTCCCCTTATAAGAACAAACTATCTCCATATTATTATAATCATTAGCAAACGAAAGTCACAATACACATTAGGCTATTCAATAAGAGGTGCAAACATTTCCCAGACTATTAAATTTGCCTCAACCAATCAGATGTTACCTTTTTCGTAAGTGACAGACTGTTCATTTGTACAAATTGGACGAGCGCACAGGCCGCGGCCACTATTGCTGCAACCGACAGTCCTTCCTCCTGGCCGAACGGTCGGAAGAGCCAAACGGTCGGTCAGGAAGAAAAGTTGCATGGTGTGTACCATGCTTCACAGTTACAAACATCGGGTTTGGTGTGCAGCAGTTCTGTTTTTGATCAAACGTCATCAAGAAAACACATTGCTTATGTGAATGTAATATATGGGTAATAATGTCCGTCATGGCCCGAGACCGAGTGGTTGTGAGCAAAGGAGGAGGACCTTCTGGCAGTGACGCTTGCTCTGTTAATTCTAATAACTCTCCAGGGAGTGTTGGGTGAAATCACCTGATGAAGGGCCCCGCCCCCGAACATCGTTCACAATCAACCCTTGAAGAGAATGTGAGTGCGGCCCTCATTACAAATGATTTTGAAAATGCAATTAAGGTTTTTGAAGGTAATCCTTTACAATATGCAACGTTTTCTTGAGGCTGTAGTTACCCTTTAACATCACACATATATGTATATAATGGTATAGGCCACTTACTGACTGCGCCCATCCAGCATGCGATCCCCACAAGTTACGGAAAAAGTCTCCTGGGAAAACAAAGTATTGGAATATGTAATATGGAGCCGTACAGGGGGAAAACACTTGTACATTCTATAAAAAATCCTTTTTAAAAATTTAGGAAGATGTGGAATAAAAACACTTTCAGAAATATGAATTTGATTTGCTCAAACCAAACAAGGATCACAGCAAGTATATATTATAATCCACTCTCAGTAAACATAGAATACGTGTAGGTTAAGGTTGAAGTTTAGTTCTTGAAGACGTTTCGCTAGTCATCCGACTGGATTTCTCACAGAATGACTTGTACAAGAATCTGTGGCAATTATGTACCCTGGAAAGTCCCAATTAGCATATCACAGCCAGTGTTTAGGGACCTTCTGAATGGAAGGTGTGGATGCATTGTAGCAGGAGGTGTTATAGGAACTGCCCACTGTAGGGTGTCAAAACACGCATTGTACATGGCAGGCAGTTGTTGTCGAACCCCCCACCTCTATTCAGGCTTGGTTTCTTTATTTTCACATAAATGGCCTCGTTGACACCTCTCTAGAACCAGTCATGTCCTGCTTTTCCCCTTCACTGTTGGTATTCCTGTTCTTTTCTTTCCATCTACTTCTTTTGACAAAGGCCCGTCTGAATATCCACAAGTTTTAAGGGCTCCTCTGAGATGTTTCATTTCTTTAGCCTTCGCCTCTGTGCTAGTGGGGATTTTCTCAGCTCTGTGTTGCAGGGTTCTGATGACACCCAGCTGTGTGATCTAAAGGGTGGTGGGAGTCAAACATCAAATACTGATCTCTATCAAGCAGTCCAAGAAAAGCCAGTGTGTTGTTTTGTACCTCTTCCCTTGTAAATTTGATGTTCTAGTCTTACAGCATTGATGTTTCTGTGAAGGCTTGTACTTCCTTCTGTGGATTTTAACCCAGGTGTCATTCACGGATCTGAACCAGTGGCTGGGTTCGACACAAACTGCCATGTACAATGCTGTTTTGACACCTTACCTTGGGCAGTTCCTATAACACTCTTAGCCACAATGCATCCCACCCTTGCATTCAGAAGGTGTGTACTAATTGACACAGATTCTTGTACAAGTCATTCTGAATTGAGAAAGCCAGACGGATGACCCAGCAAAACGTCTTCAAGAACTAAACTTCAAGTCCAGTTGATCTAACGTACATACACGATACCCATGACCTAGATGAATGAGAACCTTCACAAGCATAAGACATTCTAGATCAGTACAACAGTATCATTATTCAGTCTTTAGCTAGAAGTTAATGTGTAGTATAATTATGTTATTAAATGGCATTAATATTCATTTTAACATGTTTTGTAGCACACGCATATTTCCAGTGATTCCCCCCCTTTTAACAGAGATTGGCTTTGACAGTACAGGGAGAAAAGTCAGGTTGGGCTGGACCAGAAAGGCAATACAGACAACAGCTCTAACTCCATTACATTAGGCAAAGCCAATCACTGCTCTGATTGGCTTTGTTATATTATATTTAATAATTCTTATAGCTAATAGCAGTTTTACAGCAAAACCATGGGCCACTACTAGGTGTAGTTATGTGCCAGTACCATCAATGTGACAAACCAATAGGAGCGCCAGACCAGCCCACCCCACTCACTCCCTTGTTCTTAGCCAATGACTGCTGTTACTCATAGCTAACTAAATAGCACTCATAGCTAACTAAAGGTGTAGTGTCAATCCCCCTGTTATATAGAAATCTGCTTCTATCTATTGTGAATGCTGCAACAAACATAAAAAAAACAAAAAAAACAGGGCGCCACCTTATGGAGGGAGAAAGGAACAGCAACTATAAAAAAAAAAAAAGCCAATACATTAGAGACACATTTATAAGGGTGCAGTGTTGCTGTATAACAATAGAAAAGGCAGCCACAGAGAGCTTAGGGTGAGGGGGGCCAAAAGGAGCAAAAAGCCCTCCACTGAGCATAAAAATGGAGAAACACCTTCTCATACAGAAGGCATTTTGCAGTCTCTTTGCTATATGAATAGCATTGCCCACAAATTCTAAGAAACAAGAAGCAATTTCTTACTCCCAGTTCCCCAGAGTAAGGGGTGGAGATATGCAAAATACTCTTTTATGTCACTTATGCTTGTCCAGGACCGCTGGTTAAAGGTTAACTGTGGTCTGAAATTCTTCCAAACTAGTAAGAATGATATAAAAAAGCCTTTCATCACACCTTCACAATAAAACCTAAATAGCATCTCTAGATAAAATTTGTGAGAAGTTTATTGCTGCAAAGTTCAGCAATGTAACTTCCTGGTTGAACTCTTCCTGTTTTCAGCCATGTGACCAGCCTCTGCCATTTTGACCATTCCATGTTGAAATAGGGATCAGCTCTGTAAGTAAGTTTATGTTTTTGTTATTTTATGTTGTATATATAAAAAAAAAAAATAACAAATATTAAACAAAAACGTATATTCCCATAACCCGTAGTCAAACACCCCCAAATCAAAAAAAAAAAGATCAACCCAACTCACACAATCTCCTCACCCCCATCCTTAACCCAACCCCCCGTACCCCCCCCTCTCACCACTCCCCTACCCTCCCCCTCGCGGTCACTCCACCCCCCTCCCCCTCCCCCACCTCCGTCCCCGCTCCCTCCCTCCCGCCATCCATCCAGGTCATGGTATATCTGTAATATTCATCCATCCAGGTCACGGTATATCTGTAATGTTCATCCATCCATGTCATGGTATATCTGTAATATTCATTCATCCAGGTCATGGTATATCTGTAATAGTCATTCATCCAGGTCACGGTATATCTGTAATATTCATTCATCCAGGTCATGGGGCGGGAGGGAGGGAGCGGGGACGGAGGTGGGGGAGGGGGAGGGGGGTGGAGTGACCGCGAGGGGGAGGGTAGGGGAGTGGTGAGAGGGGGGGGTACGGGGGGTTGGGTTAAGGATGGGGGTGAGGAGATTGTGTGAGTTGGGTTGATCTTTTTTTTTTTGATTTGGGGGTGTTTGACTACGGGTTATGGGAATATACGTTTTTGTTTAATATTTGTTATTTTTTTTTTTTATATATACAACATAAAATAACAAAAACATAAACTTACTTACAGAGCTGATCCCTATTTCAACATGGAATGGTTCAAAATGGCAGAGGCTGGTCACATGGCTGAAAACAGGAAGAGTTCAACCAGGAAGTTACATTGCTGAACTTTGCAGCAATAAACTTCTCACAAATTTTATCTAGAGATGCTATTTAGGTTTTATTGTGAAGGTGTGATGAAAGGCTTTTTTATATCATTCTTACTAGTTTGGAAGAATTTCAGACCACAGTTAACCTTTAACCAGCGGTCCTGGACACAAGCATAAGTGACATAAAAGAGTATTTTGCATATCTCCACCCCTTACTCTGGGGAACTGGGAGTAAGAAATTGCTTCTTGTTTCTTAGAATTTGTGGGCAATGCTATTCATATAGCAAAGAGACTGCAAAATGCCTTCTGTTATGAGAAGGTGTTTCTCCATTTTTATGCTCAGTGGAGGGCTTTTTGCTCCTTTTGGCCCCCCTCACCCTAAGCTCTCTGTGGCTGCCTTTTCTATTGTTATACAGCAACACTGCACCCTTATAAATGTGTCTCTAATGTATTGGCTTTTTTTTTTTTATAGTTGCTGTTCCTTTCTCCCTCCATAAGGTGGCGCCCTGTTTTTTTTGTTTTTTTTATGTTTGTTGCAGCATTCACAATAGATAGAAGCAGATTTCTATATAACAGGGGGATTGACACTACACCTTTAGTTAGCTATGAGTGCTATTTAGTTAGCTATGAGTAACAGCAGTCATTGGCTAAGAACAAGGGAGTGAGTGGGGTGGGCTGGTCTGGCGCTCCTATTGGTTTGTCACATTGATTGGTACTGGCACATAACTACACCTAGTAGTGGCCCATGGTTTTGCTGTAAAACTGCTATTAGCTATAAGAATTATAAATATAATATAACAAAGCCAATCAGAGCAGTGATTGGCTTTGCCTAATGTATATGGAGTTAGAGCTGTTGTCTGTATTGCCTTTCTGGTCCAGCCCAACCTGACTTTTCTCCCTGTACTGTCAAAGCCAATCTCTGTTAAAAGGGGGGGAATCACTGGAAATATGCGTGTGCTACAAAACATGTTAAAATGAATATTAATGCCATTTAATAACATAATTATACTACACATTAACTTCTAGCTAAAGACTGAATAACTGATACTGTTGTACTGATCTAGAATGTCTTATGCTTGTGAAGGTTCTCATTCATCTAGGTCATGGGTATCGTGTACTGACGTTAGATCAACTGGACTTGAAGTTTAGTTCTTGAAGACGTTTTGCTGGGTCATCCGTCTGGCTTTCTCAATTCAGAATGACTTGTACAAGAATCTGTGTCAATTAGTACACACCTTCTGAATGCAAGGGTGGGATGCATTGTGGCTAAGAGTGTTATAGGAACTGCCCAAGGTAAGGTGTCAAAACAGCATTGTACATGGCAGTTTGTGTCGAACCCAGCCACTGGTTCAGATCCGTGAATGACACCTGGGTTAAAATCCACCAGAAGGAAGTACAAGCCTTCACAGAAACATCAATGCTGTAAGACTAGAACATCAAATTTACAAGGGAAGAGGTACAAAACAACACACTGGCTTTTCTTGGACTGCTTGATAGAGATCAGTATTTGATGTTTGACTCCCACCACCCTTTAGATCACAAGCTGGGTGTCATCAGAACCCTGCAACACAGAGCTGAGAAATCCCCACTAGCACAGAGGCGAAGGCTAAAGAAATGAAACATCTCAGAGGAGCCCTTAAAACTTGGGATATTCAGACTGGGCCTTTGTCAAAAGAAGTAGATGGAAAGAAAAGAACAGGAATACCAACAGTGAAGGGGAAAAGCAGGACATGACTGGTTCTAGAGAGGTGTCAACGAGGCCATTTATGTGAAAATAAAGAAACCAAGCCTGAATAGAGGTGGGGGGTTCGACAACAACTGCCTGCCATGTACAATGCTGTTTTGACACCCTACAGTGGGCAGTTCCTATAACACCTCCTGCTACAATGCATCCACACCTTCCATTCAGAAGGTCCCTAACACACTGGCTGTGATATGCTAATTGGGACTTTCCAGGGTACATAATTGCCACAGATTCTTGTACAAGTCATTCTGATGAGAAATCCAGTCGGATGACTAGCGAAACGTCTTCAAGAACTAAACTTCAACCTTAACCTACACGTATTCTATGTTTACTGGAGTGGATTATAATATATACTTGCTGTGATCCTTGTTGGTTTGAGCAAATCAAATTCATATTTCTGAAAGTGTTTTTATTCCACATCTTCCTAAATTTTTAAAAAGGATTTTTTATAGAATGTACAAGTGTTTTCCCCCTGTACGGCTCCATATTACATATTCCAATACTTTGTTTTCCCAGGAGACTTTTTCCGTAACTTGTGGGGATCGCATGCTGGATGGGCGCAGTCAGTAAGTGGCCTATACCATTATATACATATATGTGTGATGTTAAAGGGTAACTACAGCCTCAAGAAAACGTTGCATATTGTAAAGGATTACCTTCAAAAACCTTAATTGCATTTTCAAAATCATTTGTAATGAGGGCCGCACTCACATTCTCTTCAAGGGTTGATTGTGAACGATGTTCGGGGGCGGGGCCCTTCATCAGGTGATTTCACCCAACACTCCCTGGAGAGTTATTAGAATTAACAGAGCAAGCGTCACTGCCAGAAGGTCCTCCTCCTTTGCTCACAACCACTCGGTCTCGGGCCATGACGGACATATATTACCCATATATTACATTCACATAAGCAATGTGTTTTCTTGATGACGTTTGATCAAAACAGAACTGCTGCACACCAAACCCGATGTTTGTGAACTGTGAAGCATGGTACACACCATGCAACTTTTCTTCCTGACCGACCGTTTGGCTCTTCCGACCGTTCGGCCAGGAGGAAGGACTGTCGGTTGCAGCAATAGTGGCCGCGGCCTGTGCGCTCGTCCAATTTGTACACAATGAACAGTCTGTCACTTACGAAAAAGGTAACATCTGATTGGTTGAGGCAAATTTAATAGCTCTGGGAAATGTTTGCACCTCTTATTGAATAGCCTAATGTGTATTGTGACTTTCGTTTGCTAATGGATTATAATAATATGGAGATAGTTTGTTCTTATAAGGGGAGGGAATTGATAAAAAGCAATCCTGCTACCCCCCCAAGCAGGTCCAGTAATAGGCTTAACTGATATCATGCAGCAATTGATTCACGTGTGAGAAGATATCACTTTGTTCGCTGAGGTTTTTGGTAGTTGATGCCATTTTGAAGTGTGATATTAGGCAACGCAAGCAAATATACAATCAGGGGCATAACTACCAGTGGAGCAGGGAAAGAAAATGGAGGGGGGTCTGAAACCAAGGGGCCCCATCTTCTTATTTTCTCTATGACAGATATAACCTCCTCCCAGAAAAACCAATGTGGATGAAGCATGGATAAGGGCCCCATCATAGTTTTGCTGGGGGCCCAGTTATTCCTAGTTAACCCACTCTATTAAATAGATTATAAAGAAAGACCTGGGGTTCTTTCCCATAAGTGTCTAGACACTGACATCCCAATTTTTTTTTTTTTTTTTCTAGGTTTTGTTTTGCTCTGATTCAAGAAATTCCAGAATCCTACAAATCACATCAAGACAAAAGGAAAACGGAGAACTTCATCAGCTAGAGGAAAGTTCTACTTAATTCAAACACATTTTATAGACTTGTGTGTGTCTGTATGTATAGATACACACACTATCAGGGAAATTCAACCAAAGCCGCAGCTGTGAGGTTCTGAGTGAATTTCAACGACATTAGTAATCAACGGCAGCTTACTTATGTCCAAAGAGCCGCACAGCCATTGGTAAATAGCTTGCGGAGGCTGCGCGAGTGCTTTTCACGATACTAATGCAGCCGGTTCAAGCTAAAGACAGCTGTATTCAACGGATCATCAATCGGTTATTGAGACTTTAAACTTAAGCTGCAGCTCTCAGAGAATATCCCAGTATGTATTAAATGTATTATTTCAAATTACAGAACAATAGACACTATTATATATATTTTTATTAAAAGACTGTACTTTTTTTGTCGTTCTTCTAGGGAGTGTGGATTACAAATGAAATTACCAATATTTGGATTTAGGGCATTTAACACCAATGTGTCTGGGGTGAGTTGGTTCACTGCTGTTCCACACAAAGCCATAGATATGTGTTAAAATAAAAAGGTTTATTGTAATGCTCCTGCAGAATAGTGAGATTAATTATTGGCTTTTTTAAAACCTAACTATAGCGCATATTTACATCACCTTTAAAATAATGGTGAAACAGAAAAAAGAATACCACATAAAGGATCTTATAGAAATCACAGAATAAGGATAATTACAGTTTCCTTTGCACTTCTACTTTCTTGTTACAAGGCAAAGAGCATCAAAGGAAAACAAGTTGACCGTATAAATGGATTACATGTATAAGGGAACCCCATCCATCCACTGGTGGGGAGTTATAAAGGCCTCTCTGTAAACAACCATAGGTGACAATGTATCCTTGATAGCACATATATGGGGTGTATTATTGATCTGCAAGGATGAACACATAATGGAAGATTTCTTACAAATAATAGGAAGCTGGGATTTGTTTGATGAAATCCTCATGGTTTTTCCCCTTTTAAATCGTAACCTGCCTTATGGTTGAAGATTGCACAATGGTGGAACCGATCTCTACTGATGGAAAAGCAGGAACTAATTATGGTTCTGACCACCTTACACTATCTTGATATTGACAAGCAGTCCGTAGAACAGAAGTTTACAGTAATTGATTTTTGATTGAATTTTTAAAGAATTCACCCATGTAGGCAGTTCTTAGCAAAATCTGTTTACTGCTTGTCAGCACAATCCACCAAAGGCTTTTTTGAGGGGGAGCAAATTGTACATTTGCACTGGGGATATATTAAAAAAACTGTGCAAGTGGATTTTCTTATCGTCCATGTCATGGTATATCATTATTAGTCATCCATCTAGGTCATGGTATATCTGTAATATCATCCATGTCATGGTATATCATTATTAGTCATCCATCTAGGTCATGGTATACATTATTAGTCATCCATCCAGGTCATGGTAATATATAGTCATCCATCCAGGTCATGGTATATCATTATTAGTCATTCATCCAGGTCATGGTATATCTGTAATAGTATCCATCCAGGGTCATGGTATATCTGTAATACTCATCCATCCAGGTCATGGTATATCTGTATATTCATTCATCCAGGTCATGGTATATCTGTAATAGTCATTCATCCAGGTCATGGTATATCTGTAATATTCATCCATCAGGTCATGGTTAATCTGTAATATTCATTCATCCAGGTCATGGATATCTGTAATATCATTCATCCAGGTCATGGCTTCTCAGCACAATCCACCAAAGGCATTTTCTGAGGGGGAGCAAATTGTACATTTGCACTGGGGATATATTAAAAATAAACAGGGCAAATGCTTGTGGATTTTCTTATTCGTCCATGTCATGGTAATATCATTATTAGTCATTCATCCAGGTCACGGTATATCTGTAATAGTCATCCATCCAGGTCACGGTATATCTGTAATAGTCATCCATCCAGGTCATGGTATATCTGTAATAGTCATCCATCCAGGTCATGGTATATCTGTAATATTCATTCATCCAGGTCACGGTATATCTGAATATTCATCATCCAGGTCATGGTTAATCTGTAATAGTCATTCATTCAGGTCACGGTATATCTGTAATATTCATTCATCAGGTCACGGTATATCTGTAATATTCATTCATCCAGGTCACGGTATATCTGTAATATCATTCATCCAGGTCATGGTATATTGTAATAGTCATTCATCCAGGTCATGGTATATCTGTAATAGTCATTCATCCAGGTCATGGTATATCTGTAATATTCATTCATCCAGGTCACGGTATATCTGTAATATTCATTCATCCAGGTCACGGTATATCTGTAATATTCATTCATCCAGGTCACGGATATCTGTATATTCATTCATCCAGGTCATGGTATATCTGTAATATTCATCCATCAGGTCATGGTATATCGTAATAGTCATTCATCCAGGTCATGGTTAATCTGTAATAGTCGTTCATTCAGGTCATGGTTAACTGTAATATTCATTCACCCAGGTCATGGTTAATCTGTAATAGTCATTCATCCAGGTCACGGTTATATCTGTAATAGTCATTCATCCAGGTCACGGTATATCTGTAATATTCATTCACCAGGTCACGGTATTCTGTAATATTCATTCATCCAGGTCATGGTATATCTGTAATATTCATCCATCCAGGTCATGGTATATCTGTAATAGTCATTCATCCAGGTCATGGTTAATCTGTAATAGTCGTTCATCCAGGTCATGGTTAATCTGTAATAGTCATTCATCCAGGTCACGGTATATCTGTAATATTCATTCATCCAGGTCATGGTATATCTGTAATAGTCATTCATCCAGGTCATGGTATATCTGTAATAGTCATTCATCCAGGTCACGGTATATCTGTAATATTCATTCATCCAGGTCACGGTATATCTGTAATATTCATCCATCCAGGTCATGGTATATCTGTTATATTCATTCATCCAAGTCATGGTATATCTGTAATATTCATTCATCCAGGTCACGGTATATCATTATTAGTCATTCATCCAGGTCACGGTATATCTGTAATAGTCATTCATCCAGGTCATGGTTATCTGTAATAGTCGTTCATCCAGGTCATGGTTAATCTGTAATAGTCGTTCATCCAGGTCATGGTTAATCTGTAATATTCATTCACCAGGTCATGGTAATCTGTATAGTCATTCACCCAGGTCACGGTTAATCTGTAATATTCATTCATCCAGGTCACGGTTATCTGTATAGTCATTCATCAGGTACGGTATATCTGTAATATTCATTCATCCAGGTCACGGTATATCTGTAATTTATTATCCAGGTGCACGGTATATCTGTAATATTCATTCATCCAGGTCACGGTATATCTGTAATATTCATTCATCCAGGTCACGGTATATCTGTAATAGTCATTCATCCAGGTCATGGTATATCTGTAATAGTCATTCATCCAGGTCATGGTATATCTGTAATAGTCATTCACCCAGGTCATGGTATATCTGTAATATTCATTCACCCAGGTCACGGTTAATCTGTAATAGTCATTCATCCAGGTCACGGTATATCTGTAATATTCATTCATCCAGGTCACGGTATATCTGTAATATTCATTCATCCAGGTCACGGTATATCTGTATATTCATTCATCCAGGTCACGGTATATCTGTAATATTCATTCATCCAGGTCATGGTTAATCTGTAATATTCATTCATCCAGGTCATGGTTAATCTGTAATAGTCATTCATCCAGGTCACGGTATATCTGTAATATTCATTCATCCAGGTCACGGTATATCTGTAATATTCATTCATCCAGGTCACGGTATATCGTAATATTCATTCATCCAGGTCACGGGATATCTGTAATATTCATATCCAGGTCACGGTATATCTGTAATATTCATTCATCCAGGTCACGGTATATCTTGTAATAGTCATTCATCCAGGTCATGTATATCTGTAATAGTCATTCATCCAGGTCTGGTATATCTGTAATATTATTCATCCAGGTCACGGTATATCTGTAATATTCATTCATCCAGGTCACGGTATATCTGTAATATTCATTCATCCAGGTCACGGTATATCTGTAATATTCATTCATCCAGGTCACGGTATATCTGTAATATTCATCCATCCAGGTACGGTATATCGTAATAGCATTCATCCAGGTCATGTAATCTGTAATAGTCGTCATCCAGGTCATGGTTAATCTGTAATATTCGTTCACCCAGGTCACGGTAATCTGTAATAGTCATTCATCCAGGTCACGGTATATATCTGTAATAGTCATCATCCAGGTCACGGTATATCTGTAATAGTCATTCATCCAGGTCACGGTATATCTGTAATATTCATTCATCCAGGTCACGGTATATCTGTAATATTCATCCATCAAGTACGGTATATCTGTAATAGTCGTTCATCCAGGTCACGGTTAATCTGTAATAGTCGTTCATCCAGGTCACGGTTAATCTGTAATAGTCATTCATCCAGGTCACGGTTAATCTGTAATAGTCGTTCATCCAGGTCATGGTTAATCTGTAATAGTCATTCACCCAGGTCATGGTTAATCTGTATATTCATTCATCCAGGTCATGGTAATCTGTAATATTATTCATCCAGGTCATGGTATATCTGAATAGTCATTCATCCAGGTCAGGGTATATCTGTAATAGCATTCATCCAGGTCACGGTATATCTGTAATAGTCATTCATCCAGGTCACGGTATATCTGTAATATTCATTCATCCAGGTCACGGTATATCTGTAATAGTCATTCATCCAGGTCACGGTATATCTGTAATAGTCATTCATCCAGGTCACGGTATATCTGTAATATTCATCCATCCAGGTCACGGTATATCTGTAATATTCATCCATCCAGGTCACGGTATATCTGTAATATTTATTCATCCAGGTCATGCGGGAGGGAGGGAGCGGGGACGGAGGTGGGGGAGGGGGAGGGGGGTGGAGTGACCGCGAGGGGGAGGGTAGGGGAGTGGTGAGAGGGGGGGGTACGGGGGGTTGGGTTAAGGATGGGGGTGAGGAGATTGTGTGAGTTGGGTTGATCTTTTTTTTTTTGATTTGGGGGTGTTTGACTACGGGTTATGGGAATATACGTTTTTGTTTAATATTTGTTATTTTTTTTTTTTATATATACAACATAAAATAACAAAATACATAAACTTACTTACAGAGCTGATCCCTATTTCAACATGGAATGGTTCAAAATGGCAGAGGCTGGTCACATGGCTGAAAACAGGAAGAGTTCAACCAGGAAGTTACATTGCTGAACTTTGCAGCAATAAACTTCTCACAAATTTTATCTAGAGATGCTATTTAGGTTTTATTGTGAAGGTGTGATGAAAGGCTTTTTTATATCATTCTTACTAGTTTGGAAGAATTTCAGACCACAGTTAACCTTTAACCAGCGGTCCTGGACACAAGCATAAGTGACATAAAAGAGTATTTTGCATATCTCCACCCCTTACTCTGGGGAACTGGGAGTAAGAAATTGCTTCTTGTTTCTTAGAATTTGTGGGCAATGCTATTCATATAGCAAAGAGACTGCAAAATGCCTTCTGTTATGAGAAGGTGTTTCTCCATTTTTATGCTCAGTGGAGGGCTTTTTGCTCCTTTTGGCCCCCTCACCCTAAGCTCTCTGTGGCTGCCTTTTCTATTGTTATACAGCAAACACTGCACCCTTATAAATGTGTCTCTAATGTATTGGCTTTTTTTTTTTTTATAGTTGCTGTTCCTTTCTCCCTCCATAAGGTGGCGCCCTGTTTTTTTTGTTTTTTTTATGTTTGTTGCAGCATTCACAATAGATAGAAGCAGATTTCTATATAACAGGGGGATTGACACTACACCTTTAGTTAGCTATGAGTGCTATTTAGTTAGCTATGAGTAACAGCAGTCATTGGCTAAGAACAAGGGAGTGAGTGGGGTGGGCTGGTCTGGCGCTCCTATTGGTTTGTCACATTGATTGGTACTGGCACATAACTACACCTAGTAGTGGCCCATGGTTTTGCTGTAAAACTGCTATTAGCTATAAGAATTATAAATATAATATAACAAAGCCAATCAGAGCAGTGATTGGCTTGCCTAATGTAATGGAGTTAGAGCTGTTGTCTGTATTGCCTTTTGGTCCAGCCCAACCTGACTTTTCTCCCTGTACTGTCAAAGCCAATCTCTGTTAAAAGGGGGGGATCACTGGAAATATGCGTGTCTACAAAACATGTTAAAATGAATATTAATGCCATTAATAACATAATTATACTACACATTAACTTCTAGCTAAAGACTGAATAACTGATACTGTTGTACTGATCTAGAATGTCTTATGCTTGTGAAGGTTCTCATTCATCTAGGTCATGGGTATCGTGTACTGACGTTAGATCAACTGGACTTGAAGTTTAGTTCTTGAAGACGTTTTGCTGGGTCATCCGTCTGGCTTTCTCAATTCAGAATGACTTGTACAAGAATCTGTGTCAATTAGTACACACCTTCTGAATGCAAGGTGTGGGATGCATTGTGGCTAAGAGTGTTATAGGAACTGCCCAAGGTAAGGTGTCAAAACAGCATTGTACATGGCAGTTTTGTGTCGAACCCAGCCACTGGTTCAGATCCGTGAATGACACCTGGGTTAAAATCCACAGAAGGAAGTACAAGCCTTCACAGAAACATCAATGCTGTAAGACTAGAACATCAAATTTACAAGGGAAGAGGTACAAAACAACACACTGGCTTTTCTTGGACTGCTTGATAGAGATCAGTATTTGATGTTTGACTCCACCACCCTTTAGATCACAAGCTGGGTGTCATCAGAACCCTGCAACACAGAGCTGAGAAATCCCCACTAGCACAGAGGCGAAGGCTAAAGAAATGAAACATCTCAGAGGAGCCCTTAAAACTTGGGATATTCAGACGGGCCTTTGTCAAAAGAAGTAGATGGAAAGAAAGAACAGGAATACCAACAGTGAAGGGGAAAAGCAGGACATGACTGGTTCTAGAGAGGTGTCAACGAGGCCATTTATGTGAAAATAAAGAAACCAAGCCTGAATAGAGGTGGGGGGTTCGACAACAACTGCCTGCCATGTACAATGCTGTTTTGACACCTCTACAGTGGCAGTTCCTATAACACCTCCTGCTACAATGCATCCACACCTTCCATTCAGAAGGTCCCTAACACACTGGCTGTGATATGCTAATTGGGACTTTCCAGGGTACATAATTGCCACAGATTCTTGTACAAGTCATTCTGTGAGAAATCCAGTCGGATGACTAGCGAAACGTCTTCAAGAACTAAACTTCAACCTTAACCTACACGTATTCTATGTTTACTGGAGTGGATTATAATATATACTTGCTGTGATCCTTGTTGGTTTGAGCAAATCAAATTCATATTTCTGAAAGTGTTTTTATTCCACATCTTCCTAAATTTTTAAAAAGGATTTTTTATAGAATGTACAAGTGTTTTCCCCCTGTACGGCTCCATATTACATATTCCAATACTTTGTTTTCCCAGGAGACTTTTTCCGTAACTTGTGGGGATCGCATGCTGGATGGGCGCAGTCAGTAAGTGGCCTATACCATTATATACATATATGTGTGATGTTAAAGGGTAACTACAGCCTCAAGAAAACGTTGCATATTGTAAAGGATTACCTTCAAAAACCTTAATTGCATTTTCAAAACATTTGTAATGAGGGCCGCACTCACATTCTCTTCAAGGGTTGATTGTGAACGATGTTCGGGGGCGGGGCCCTTCATCAGGTGATTTCACCCAACACTCCCTGGAGAGTTATTAGAATTAACAGAGCAAGCGTCACTGCCAGAAGGTCCTCCTCCTTTGCTCACAACCACTCGGTCTCGGGCCATGACGGACATTATTACCCATATATTACATTCACATAAGCAATGTGTTTTCTTGATGACGTTTGATCAAAAACAGAACTGCTGCACCACCAAACCCGATGTTTGTAACTGTGAAGCATGGTACACACCATGCAACTTTTCTTCCTGACCGACCGTTTGGCTCTTCCGACCGTTCGGCCAGGAGGAAGGACTGTCGGTTGCAGCAATAGTGGCCGCGGCCTGTGCGCTCGTTCCAATTTGTACAAATGAACAGTCTGTCACTTACGAAAAAGGTAACATCTGATTGGTTGAGGCAAATTTAATAGCTCTGGGAAATGTTTGCACCTCTTATTGAATAGCCTAATGTGTATTGTGACTTTCGTTTGCTAATGGATTATAATAATATGGAGATAGTTTGTTCTTATAAGGGGAGGGAATTGATAAAAAGCAATCCTGCTACCCCCCCAAGCAGGTCCAGTAATAGGCTTAACTGATATCATGCAGCAATTGATTCACGTGTGAGAAGATATCACTTTGTTCGCTGAGGTTTTTGGTAGTTGATGCCATTTTGAAGTGTGATATTAGGCAACGCAAGCAAATCTATACAATCAGGGGCAAACTACCAGTGGAGCAGGGAAAGAAAATGGAGGGGGGTCTGAAACCAAGGGGCCCCATCTTCTTATTTTCTCTATGACAGATATAACCTCCTCCCAGAAAAAACCAATGTGGATGAAGCATGGATAAGGGCCCCATCATAGTTTTGCTGGGGGCCCAGTTATTCCTAGTTAACCCACTCTATTAAATAGATATAAAGAAAGACCTGGGGTTCTTTCCCATAAGTGTCTAGACACTGACATCCCAATTTTTTTTTTTTTTTTTCTAGGTTTTGTTTTGCTCTGATTCAAGAAATTCCAGAATCCTACAAATCACATCAAGACAAAAGGAAAACGGAGAACTTCATCAGCTAGAGGAAAGTTCTACTTAATTCAAACACATTTTATAGACTTGTGTGTGTCTGTATGTATAGATACACACACTATCAGGGAAATTCAACCAAAGCCGCAGCTGTGAGGTTCTGAGTGAATTTCAACCGACATTAGTAATCAACGGCAGCTTACTTATGTCCAAAGAGCCGCACAGCCATTGGTAAATAGCTTGCGGAGGCTGCGCGAGTGCTTTTCACGATACTAATGCAGCCGGTTCAAGCTAAAGACAGCTGTATTCAACGGATCATCAATCGGTTATTGAGACTTTAAACTTAAGCTGCAGCTCTCAGAGAATATCCCAGTATGTATTAAATGTATTATTTCAAATTACAGAACAATAGACACTATTATATATATTTTTATAAAAGACTGTACTTTTTTTGTCGTTCTTCTAGGGAGTGTGGATTACAAATGAAATTACCAATATTTGGATTTAGGGCATTTAACACCAATGTGTCTGGGGTGAGTTGGTTCACTGCTGTTCCACACAAAGCCATAGATATGTGTTAAAATAAAAAGGTTTATTGTAATGCTCCTGCAGAATAGTGAGATTAATTATTGGCTTTTTTAAACCTAACTATAGCGCATATTTACATCACCTTTAAAATAATGGTGAAACAGAAAAAAGAATACCACATAAAGGATCTTATAGAAATCACAGAATAAGGATAATTACAGTTTCCTTTGCACTTCTACTTTCTTGTTACAAGGCAAAGAGCATCAAAGGAAAACAAGTTGACCGTATAAATGGATTACATGTCATAAGGGAACCCCATCCATCCACTGGTGGGGAGTTATAAAGGCCTCTCTGTAAACAACCATAGGTGACAATGTATCCTTGATAGCACATATATGGGGTGTATTATTGATCTGCAAGGATGAACACATAATGGAAGATTCTTACAAATAATAGGAAGCTGGGATTTGTTTGATGAAATCCTCATGGTTTTTCCCCTTTTAAATCGTAACCTGCCTTATGGTTGAAGATTGCACAATGGTGGAACCGATCTCTACTGATGGAAAAGCAGGAACTAATTATGGTTCTGACCACCTTACACTATCTTGATATTGACAAGCAGTCCGTAGAACAGAAGTTTACAGTAATTGATTTTTGATTGAATTTTTAAAGAATTCACCCATGTAGGCAGTTCTAGCAAAATCTGTTTACTGGCTTGTCAGCACAATCCACCAAAGGCTTTTTTGAGGGGGAGCAAATTGTACATTTGCACTGGGGATATATTAAAAAAACTGTGCAAGTGGATTTCTTATCGTCCATGTCATGGTATATCATTATTAGTCATCCATCTAGGTCATGGTATATCTGTAATATCATCCATGTCATGGTATATCATTATTAGTCTCCATCTAGGTCATGGTATACATTATTAGTCATCCATCCAGGTCATGGTAATATATAGTCATCCATCCAGGTCATGGTATATCATTATTAGTCATTCATCCAGGTCATGGTATATCTGTAATAGTATCCATCCAGGGCATGGTATATCTGTAATACTCATCCATCCAGGTCATGGTATATCTGTATATTCATTCATCCAGGTCATGGTATATCTGTAATAGTCATTCATCCAGGTCATGGTATATCTGAATATTCATCCATCAGGTCATGGTTAATCTGTAATATTCATTCATCCAGGTCATGGATATCTGTAATATCATTCATCCAGGTCATGGCTTCTCAGCACAATCCACCAAAGGCATTTTCTGAGGGGGAGCAAATTGTACATTTGCACTGGGGATATATTAAAAATAAACAGTGCAAATGCTTGTGGATTTTCTTATTCGTCCATGTCATGGTATATCATTATTAGTCATTCATCCAGGTCACGGTATATCTGTAATAGTCATCCATCCAGGTCACGGTATATCTGTAATAGTCATCCATCCAGGTCATGGTATATCTGTAATAGTCATCCATCCAGGTCATGGTATATCTGTAATATCATTCATCCAGGTCACGGTATATCTGTAATATTCATCATCCAGGTCATGGTTAATCTGTAATAGTCATTCATCCAGGTCACGGTATATCTGTAATATTCATTCATCCAGGTCAAGGTATATCTGTAATATTCATTCATCCAGGTCACGGTATATCTGTAATATCCATTCATCCAGGTCATGGTATATATGTAATAGTCATTCATCCAGGTCATGGTATATCTGTAATAGTCATTCATCCAGGTCATGGTATATCTGTAAATTCATCATCCAGGTCACGGTATATCTGTAATATTCATTCATCCAGGTCACGGTATATCTGTAATATTCATTCATCCAGGTCACGGGATATCTGTATATTCATTCATCCAGGTCATGGTATATCTGTAATATTCATCCATCAGGTCATGGTATATCGTAATAGTCATTCATCCAGGTCATGGTTAATCTGTAATAGTCGTTCATTCAGGTCATGGTTAACTGTAATATTCATTCACCCAGGTCATGGTTAATCTGTAATAGTCATTCATCCAGGTCACGGTTAATCTGTAATAGTCATTCATCCAGGTCACGGTATATCTGTAATATTCATTCACCAGGTCACGGTATTCTGTAAATTCATTCATCCAGGTCATGGTATATCTGTAATATTCATCCATCCAGGTCATGGTATATCTGTAATAGTCATTCATCCAGGTCATGGTTAATCTGTAATAGGCGTTTCATCCAGGTCATGGTAATCTGTAATAGTCATTCATCCAGGTCACGGTATATCTGTAATATTCATTATCCAGGTCATGGTATATCGTAATAGTCATTCATCCAGGTCATGGTATATCTGTAATAGTCATTCATCCAGGTACGGTATATCTGTAATATTCATTCATCCAGGTCACGGTATATCTGTAATATTCACCATCCAGGTCATGGTATATCTGTTATATTCATTCATCCAAGTCATGGTATATCTGTAATATTCATTCATCCAGGTCACGGTATATCATTATAGTCATTCATCAGGTCACGGTATATTGTAATAGTCATTCATCCAGGTCATGGTTATCTGTAATAGTGTTCATCCAGGTCATGGTTAATCTGTAATAGTCGTTCATCAGGTCATGGTTAATCTGTAATATTCATTCATCCAGGTCATGGTAATCATGTATAGTCATTTTACCCAGTCACGGTAATCTGTAATATTCATTCATCCAGGTCACGGTTATCTGTATAGTCATTCATCCAGGTAACGGTATATCTGTAATATTCATTCATCCAGGTCACGGTATATCTGTAATTTAATTCATCCAGGTGCACGGTATATCTGTAATATTCATTCATCCAGGTCACGGTATATCTGTAATATTCATTCATCAGGTCACGGTATATCTGTAATAGTCATTCATCCAGGTCATGGTATATCTGTAATAGTCATTCATCCAGGTCATGGTATATCTGTAATAGTCATTCACCCAGGTCATGGTATATCTGTAATATTCATTCACCCAGGTCACGGTTAATCTGTAATAGTCATTCATCCAGGTCACGGTATTATCTGTAATATTCATTCATCCAGGTCACGGTATATCGTAATATTCATTCATCCAGGTCACGGTATATCTGTATATTCATTCATCCAGGTCACGGTATATCTGTAATATTCATTCATCCAGGTCATGGTTAATCTGTAATATTCATTCATCCAGGTCATGGTTAATCTGTAATAGTCATTCATAGGTCACGTATATCTGTAATATTCATTCATCCAGGTCACGGTATATCTGTAATATTCATTCATCCAGGTCACGGTATATCGTAATATTCATTCATCCAGGTCACGGGATATCTGTAATATTCATATCCAGGTCACGGTATATCTGTAATATTCATTCATCCAGGTCACGGTATATCTGTAATAGTCATTCATCCAGGTCATGTATATCTGTAATAGTCATTCATCCAGGTCTGGTATATCTGTAATATTATTCATCCAGGTCACGGTATATCTGTAATATTCATTCATCCAGGTCACGGTATATCTGTAATATTCATTCATCCAGGTCACGGTATATCTGTAATATTCATTCATCCAGGTCACGGTATATCTGTAATATTCATCCATCCAGGTCACGGTATATCTGTAATGTCATTCATCCAGGTCATGGTTAATCTGTAATAGTCGTTCATCCAGGTCATGGTTAATCTGTAATATTCGTTCACCCAGGTCACGGTTAATCTGTAATAGTCATTCATCCAGGTCACGGATATATCTGTAATAGTCATTCATCCAGGTCACGGATATCTGTAATAGTCATTCATCCAGGTCACGTATATCTGTAATATTCATTCATCCAGGTCACGGTATATCTGTAATATTCATCCATCCAGGTCACGGTATATCTGTAATAGTCGTTCATCCAGGTCACGGTTAATCTGTAATAGTCGTTCATCCAGGTCACGGTTAATCTGTAATAGTCATTCATCCAGGTCACGGTTAATCTGTAATAGTCGTTCATCCAGGTCATGGTTAATCTGTAATAGTCATTCACCCAGGTCATGGTTAATCTGTAATATTCATTCATCCAGGTCATGGTATATCTGTAATATTCATTCATCCAGGTCATGGTATATCTGTAATAGTCATTCATCCAGGTCAGGTATATCTGTAATACATTCATCCAGGTCACGGTATACTGTAATAGTCATTCATCCAGGTCACGGTATAATCGTAATATTCACCATTCCAGGTCACGGTATATCTGTAATATTTCATCCATCCAGGTCACGGTATAATCTGTAATATTTATTCATCCAGGTCACGGTATATCTGTAATATTTCATCATCAGGTCACGGTATATCTGTAATAGTCATTTCATTCCAGGTCACGGTATATCTGTAATAGTCATTCATCCAGGTCAGGGGATATCTGTAATATTCCTCACCATCCAGGTCACGGTATATGCTGTAATATTCCCAATAGTGATCCCTCTCTAACACATTGACCAATAGTGATCCCTCTCTAACAGAATACCTGGTGACAGCTGTGAGTTAATGGGTAGGGTGAGTACTGAAAGACAGACTGATAACTTTAATTATAGAATGATCCAATGGATCTCCTATTGATCTATTATTGGTTGGAATTTTAAGGGGGAAGATTGATTCAAGCTCTGCACAACAGTTGTATTTCACTGTGGTGTTTCTACTGAACTATAACACTCTATACATTGTTACAATAATTTGTAGTTCAGAATGACTTGCTGAATGCACAATACCTTGTGATACAGCCCTAGGTGTTAAATGATTTACATCATTCACAAGACCTATTTGTAAGCAATGTCACAGTAAATGCTTTTGGCATGTGACCGTATCAACACAGACCAGTAGCTCATTGAACACAGTTTATTTTACACCCGTGTACATTAACTGTATATGCATTTCAAACTCACAGCCTTCTCCAAAATTATCTGATAATCGTCCAATGCTATTGGTGCATGTATGGCATCCAAGACTGCTAGGCCCGTGACACAAAGATACAAAAGTATTCTATGAATAATATAATGCTGTAATCTAAATATTCCCAAGAATATAAAATTTGTTTACATCCACAGGTGGAAGGAATGGACTCCTGGCTACTGGACTGGGGTGTTAAAGGGAAAGGTATGGACACTTACCCAGACAGACGAACACATTTGGTATACAGTGTATGCCAAAGATGAAAGTCAAGCTAAAGATTCTAATAAAGTATTAATGAAGAAAAAACAGAAAAGAAAACACACAACCTCAGCTGCAACCCAAGTAAATTGTATGTTCTCTAAGAGAATTAAAACTGAAGTACACAAAGAAGACGAAGGCGTAATGGAAGACATTCCTCTGGTTGAAGAGAGAATTGATTGCAATAAGGATCAGTTGGTGCTGGAAGACTATTTACAACTCCGTGTCAACTTGGGGAAACTTTATCAGCAGTGGGGAAGTGTGGACCGAAACTTTCAAAGAGTGGCTCAGGATTTTCCCGGTAATATCTTTTATATCTCACATTTTCCAAAAGTAGAATCATCTAGTAGAACACTTCTCCTGAACTTTGGAAAACAGAGAAATTGCTTTAATTGGTTTATGCCTTGCTTGACATTGTTTGATGCCTTGTGAAGATTTCCAGGAGACTGGAATTTATTTTAGCCTTATTAAAACTAACAGTATGCCACCACATTCCCAATTTTTCATCCATTTAATAGGTGCCTTATGCACTTTTATAGGACATACTCCCTGATGAATGTGTCACCGAAACCTTGACAATAAATGGCTGAAAATCTGATGAGCCAGAGTCTTTATTTCCTATGTAAATGAACATCATTGTCACAAATTATACACAAATACAGATGATATGTGGTATTCGGTTTGATTAACTGGACTTGAAGTTTAGTTCTTGAAGATGTTTCGCTAGTCATCCGACTGAATCTCCCAATTCAGAATGAAAGCCAGTCAGATGACTAGCGAAACATCTTCAAGAACTAAAAGTCAGGTCCAGTTGATCTAACTGAACACCACAGATATACAGATGCTTCTTATTTTCTCCTGGATGCGCTCCACCTGATTATCAGTAAGAGGTGGATCTTGTTTCAGGAAGGCTTCTTGAAGATTTTCGTATTCTATCTCTACGGCTGATTTTTTTTAGCAATGTATATCTGATTGTATGTGAATAATCTCCAGAATCAGTAATAACACGATAAACAGAAGTGGCAGATATGGAGGGTGTAAATCGTACGGATTCAGAGATGGAATAAATATATTTTTGGAAGACCCAGGAGTGCCCCGCTTCTTCATTCTACATCTACTACACTTCGGGAGCACCCGGGTCCATATATTGGGACGGATTTATATCAATAAGAATTTACATGGATTGCTTGTTCTATACATTGAATTTATTTCTTTTAACAGGTATTCGGATTTTACGGCAGGATCCCACAGAATGTCTTTTTTCCTTTATCTGCACCTCTAACAATCACATATCTCGCATCACTGGGATGATTGAGCGGGTCTGTCGCTCGTTGGGAAGGCGTTTGTGCCAGCTGGACTCTGACGTTTACTATACCTTCCCCAGTCTAGAGCAACTAGCAGGTTTGCAGAAACCTTAGTCTTGTAATGTATTTTAAAAATAGAATATTACATTAAAGGGTATATCCACATGTAAAATAGTTTTTAGACTAGACCTGTAAGGCAGGGAAGTTGGAGTACTTACCTGCAATTGCACTGTTCCTCTGACAGGTCCTGCTGGGCCTTTTCAATGTACGTACCTGTTTACATAATAGTATTTTAATGCACTAAATACTTCCAAATTCTTTGTTGGGCACAGGAGTATATGGCAAGCATGTTAAACTGAGGTATTCTGGATGCCTGTTAAGCAAACAAGATACACCTTTACCTCCTTTTTTTGTTTTTAACACTGGATAAAGTAACCTGGGGGCATCACTGTTGAGCCTTATATCTTAGCTCCTGTCTTAGGGCTCCCTATCGCCTCCCCTGTAGCTCTCTCTCTGTTTATCATCTGGTTGCGGTTGCTCTATGCGGTAGATGATGAGTATTCACCTGTTCAAATTGGTTTCAAGCACTTGTGGCAGTTACAATTATCTCTTTTCTTTATTGCACAGTAAAAGAGAGAAGCCGGGAGACAGTGAAAGCTGTGCTTGTGACTGGGCTATTAACTATAATGTGCAGATGACTGTTTCTCAGTGGTGTCTTGGACACTGCTAACTTTTATTTCCACTATATATCACTGAGAGATAATGTCACTGCTTCGTTTGTATTTCAGCGGACAGTACAGAGGCCAAGTTACGGGAACTGGGCTTCGGGTACAGAGCCAAGTTTATAAGTGAAAGTGCAAGAACCATCCTATCTAGGCACAGCCCTGACTGGCTGGAAGGTTTGCGCTTTGTACCCTACGAAGAGGCGAAGGCTGCACTATGCGCTTTGCCAGGGGTAGGAGCTAAGGTGAGACATTTATGGTGCTTATACTTTATTTGACTTAAAGGGTATGTACACCCCCTTAACAAAAAATCTTATGCCAATTGGAAACCCCCCCCATAACCTATAAGTTTTTATTCCATATGAGGTCTAGGTTATGAGGGAATTCTTTAGTGGGTGGGCATATCCTTTAACTTTGGGGTTCTTGTGGCATTTCAAAAATCACCTGGCATGATGACTTTCAAAGTGATATTTCAAGTGACTGATTACCACGATATCATAACGGGAACATCGCCAAGTAAAACCACTATTGTATGGCACAGCATAAGTCATGTTTAGACTCTTGATACAAATCGATGAATAGCAGTAAATGGAGAAGATAGCTACTAAAGTGTTTAGATTTTACAGATATCCTGGTTTATTTACACATAGGTGGCAGATTGTGTTTGTTTGATGGCCCTGGATAAATCAGAAGCTGTACCTGTAGACACCCATGTCTGGCAGATTGCAAAGAGAGACTACCTGCCCCATCTGGGAAGTGGTAACAAGACCCTGACCGATCGAGTTTACAGGGAGACTGGTAAGATGCAAAGGTCATAAAGCGTAAAGAGTAAAACTGTGGGAAAAAATTGCCCAACACAGATGAATGTCCTTAGAACAGCAGGTTTGATTGTATTGTCTAAAATAGAGGATTGTTTGGTTGCTGAGTTGGGAAACAAACTCTTGGTAACTAGTGAATGTGCTAATTCCTGATTCCTTGTGCTAATTTCAGTTTAAGCTGCTTGATGTAATTATAGACTAAAGACACTTTGCAGAGGTTCGTCATTAAACTGGTGCACACCAGAGCCACAATCACTCTGATTAAATCTTCCTCCGGGGATTCAATATGCTATCTGCAGCATCCCCACAGTGCGACTTTAATGCCAGCTGTTAGTATCGCCGCTATAAGCAGTGCAATTCACATATAGAATTTATTGCGTTGGCTGCGCGGTTGTCTTTTGTGTCGCAAGGAAGGAGTTAAAATTGTGCTTGAATTGGTTAGCGTGACTTTCCAGATAACTGGTACATCCGCCCAAGTATGTAGCTTTTTCACTTGCTATATTGAATGTTATTGTAATAATGGAATTAGCACTATGGGCCATATTTCTGAAAACACAGAATTGCTATTTTGCGAAACCTCGTCTTTAAAGGGCAATTATAGTGAGAAAATAGTTTTTTTTAAATTTCTTCTAATGTATCCTATAAGTCACCCCATCCACCAGGGTACCTTTAGTTTCTTTAAATTCTACATAGTCCCTGAGATATAAGCCTTTGAATATGCTGTGATTTGTAGGAGCTGCTACACCTCATCTGTCACTCAAAGGCACACACCCACACAATCCAAAGCTCCCATGCAGTACTGACACACACTCTCTCACCCACACTATATGTACCATGTGCAACATATAGTCAAATGCTGTAGTGCTAAACACAATCAATAAACCATTAACCCAGCAATATGAGCATAACACACTATAAAACAGCCCCTCCCCTCAAAAAAAATCTTATATACATACAAAACCAGTGACTCAAATGGAACACTAATACAGTATATATAATACAGTAATACAGACTATATACCAAACAAGACATACAGTGCAATCTATGAAATATATAGACTAAAGCAACTGAAATGTAACAGGACAACAAGCAGTGTCACTGTGTTTGTGAAGGTCTCACTACAAGCTGCTGTTACACTGACTCTCTCTTCAGTGATTATGATCTCAGCTAAGCAGGGGGAGAGATATGAACTTTAGGTAAAAAATAAATAACAATTAGCAAAGTTAGAGAACAGGCAGAGTTCAGTAACTTACTTGTAAAGAATCTCAGCACCACTTGTCCTCCTCTCTCCCCCTCTGCCCCTCCCTTCAGCATATTGCTACTTTATTCCACACTTTGACTGCTTGCAGTCTAGCTCTGGAAGGGAGGGGTCAACAGGATGTCAGCACTTCATTTAAAGTCCTTTCAACTGACAATGCTCGGACTCTGTATACAGCCCGTCACTGCTTGAGGGGGAGTAGACAGAGAGGGGAGGGGGACTACACAGCTTGGTACAAACTTCTGCCAGTGTGAAGAAACGAAGCCACACAGAAACATGAAAGTAAGGCAGCTTATACTAAGTGATCTATACATTGTATACAGACAAAGTTTTTTTTTCACTATAGTTGCCCTTTAACAATCGATACTACGATCGTAAATTTGCGTTGGCAATCGTAGATTTACAAAAGCTCATACATTAACATTTTACTACCGCATAATGTTATACGAACGATCGTTTGTAAATGGATGCAAAAGTTCATTAAGGATAACCCATTAACGGTTCTTAGTATGGCCCTATGGCTCCAAGTAGGACTAGAGATTTACGGTCTCTGCATTCAAATGCACAATGGCTTTGTAATGTCTTACTTCTCACACTTCTAAAATCAGCATCATTATGGAAACATCTGTAATTCTACATCCCACTTTTCATTTAATAATGTGTAATTGAGATTGTATAGTGTGTACCTAGCTTAAGACATAGCTCCTTAACCTCCTGGTCTTCAATTAATACATTAAAGGAATAGTTCACTTTTCAAGTGAACTATTCATTTAAGAGATGATTTCTCCACAATGGTGCTGATTTCAAAAGTGAGTGAGAAAGTTGTTGTTCTTTAGAAATAATAGAAGGATTTATGTAGAGGATGTCTCACTTCGCCAGGTGACATCATTTTGCTCTTCTAAATCTAAACTGTTATCCTACATTACTGAAAACCAGCACTATTAATGATAGCTGTCTGAGCACTTTATCCCTCCCCCACTTCTATCTGTATGTTGTCCCTCCCACTTATTTTATATATAGATATTCCTTATATTATATAAATATATTTATATCTTCATAGTAGATTGCATTGAGTTTTTAAGGAGATACCAATGAGGTGTGTGTGGGGGTATTGGATATTACATACAGGAAAGTTGTATATGTATGTGTGTACTGTCTTGATATTACCATTTAAATGACCATCAGTAAATGTATATAAAGTATAGCACTGGCTTATATTAGGTACAACATAAAATATACAAAATACATAAACTTACTTACAGAGCTGAGATCCCTATTTCAACATGGAATGGTCAAAATGGCAGAGGCTGGTCACATGGCTGAAAACAGGAAGAGTTCAACCAGGAAGTTACATTGCTGAACTTTGCAGCAATAACTTCTCACAAATTTTATCTAGAGATGCTATTTAGGTTTTATTGTGAAGGTGTGATGAAAGGCTTTTTATATCATTCTTACTAGTTTGGAAGAATTTCAGACCACAGTTACCCTTTAACCCAGCGGTCCTGGACACATGCATAAGTGACATAAAAGAGTATTTTGCATATCTCCACCCCTTACTCTGGGGAACCTGGGAGTAAGAAATTGCTTCTTGTTTCTTAGAATTTGTGGGCAATGCTATTCATATAGCAAGAGACTGCAAAATGCCTTCTGTTATGAGAAGGTGTTTCTCCATTTTTATGCTCAGTGGAGGGCTTTTTGCTCCTTTTGGCCCCCCTCACCCTAAGCTCTCTGTGGCTGCCTTTTCTATTGTTATACAGCAACACTGCACCCTTATAAATGTGTCTCTACTGTATTGCGCTTTTTTTTTTTTATAGTTGCTGTTCCCTTTCTCCCTCCATAAGGTGGCGCCCTTGTTTTTTTTGTTTTTTTTTTATGTTGTTGCAGCATTCACAATAGATAGAAGCAGATTTCTATATAACAGGGGGATTGACACTACACCTTTAGTTAGCTATGAGTGCTATTTAGTTAGCTATGAGTAACAGCAGTCATTGGCTAAGAACAAGGGGAGTGAGTGGGGTGGGCTGGTCTGGCGCTCCTATTGGTTTGTCACATTGATTGGTACTGGCACATAACTACACCTAGTAGTGGCCCATGGTTTTGCTGTAAAACTGCTATTAGCTATAAGAATTATAAATATATCTATAACAAAGCCAATCAGAGCAGTGATTGGCTTTGCCTAATGTATATGGAGTTAGAGCTGTCTGTCTGTATTGCCTTTCTGGTCCAGCCCAACCTGACTTTTCTCCTGTACTGTCAAAGCCAATCTCTGTTAAAAGGGGGGACTCACCTGGAAATATGCTGTGCTACAAATACATGTTAAAATGAATATTAATGCCATTTAATAACATAATTATACTACACATTAACTTCTAGCTAAAGACTGATATAACTGATACTGTTGTACTGATCTAGAATGTCTTATGCTTGTGAAGGTTCTCATTCATCTAGGTCATGGTATATCTGTTGTACTCCGTTAGATCAACTGGACTTGAAGTTTAGTTCTTGAAGACGTTTTGCTGGTCATCCGTCTGGCTTTCTCAATTCAGAATGACTTGTACAAGAATCTGTGTCAATTATGTACACACCTTCTGAATGCAAGGTGTGGATGCATTGTGGCTAAGAGGTGTTATAGGAACTGCCCAAGGTAAGGTGTCAAAACAGCATTGTACATGGCAGTTTGTGTCGAACCCAGCCACTGGTTCAGATCCGTGAATGACACCTGGGTTAAAATCCACCAGAAGGAAGTACAAGCCTTCACAGAACACATCAATGCTGTAAGACTAGAACATCAAATTTACAAGGGAAGAGGTACAAAACAACACACTGGCTTTCTTGGACTGCTTGATAGAGATCAGTATTTGATGTTTGACTCCCACCACCCTTTAGATCACAAGCTGGGTGTCATCAGAACCCTGCAACACAGAGCTGAGAACATCCCCACTAGCACAGAGGCGAAGGCTAAAGAAATGAAACATCTCAGAGGAGCCCTTAAAACTTGTGGATATTCAGACTGGGCCTTTGTCAAAAGAAGTAGATGGAAAGAAAAGAACAGGAATACCAACAGTGAAGGGGAAAAGCAGGACATGACTGGTTCTAGAGAGGTGTCAACGAGGCCATTTATGTGAAAATAAAGAAACCAAGCCTGAATAGAGGTGGGGGGTTCGACAACAACTGCCTGCCATGTACAATGCTGTTTTGACACCTTACAGTGGGCAGTTCCTATAACACCTCCTGCTACAATGCATCCACACCTTCCATTCAGAAGGTCCCTAACACCTGGCTGTGATATGCTAATTGGGACTTTCCAGGGTACATAATTGCCACAGATTCTTGTACAAGTCATTCTGAATTGAGAAATCCAGTCGGATGACTAGCGAAACGTCTTCAAGAACTAAACTTCAACCTTAACCTACACGTATTCTATGTACTGCTGAGTGGATTATAATATATACTTGCTGTGTATCCTTGTTGGTTTGAGCAAATCAAATTCATATTTCTGAAAGTGTTTTTATTCCACATCTTCCTAAATTTTTAAAAAGGATTTTTTATATGAATGTACAAGTGTTTTCCCCCTGTACGGCTCCATATTACATATTCCAATACTTTGTTTTCCCCAGGAGACTTTTTCCGTAACTTGTGGGGATCGCATGCTGGATGGGCGCAGTCAGTAAGTGGCCTATACCATTATATACAATATATGTGTGATGTTAAAGGGTAACTACAGCCTCAAGAAAACGTTGCATATTGTAAAGGATTACCTTCAAAAACCTTAATTGCATTTTCAAAATCATTTGTAATGAGGGCCGCACTCACATTCTCTTCAAGTGTTGATTGTGAACGATGTTTCGGGGGCGGGCCCCTTCATCAGGTGCATATTCACCCAACACTCCCTTGGAGAGTTATTAGAATTAACAGAGCAAGCGTCACTTGCCAGAAGGTCCTCCTCCTTTGCTCACAACCACTCGGTCTCGGGCCATGACGGACATATATTACCCATATATTACATTCACATAAGCAATGGGTTTTCTTGAATGACGTTTGATCAAAACAGAACTGCTGCAACCAAACCCGATGTTTTGTAACTGTGAAGCATGGTACACACCATGCAACTTTTCTTCCTGACCGACCGTTTGGCTCTTCCGACCGTTCGGCCAGGAGGAAGGACTGTCGGTTGCAGCAATAGTGGCCGCGGCCTGTGCGCTCGTCCAATTTGTACAAATGAACAGTCTGTCACTTACGAAAAAGGTAACATCTGATTGGTTGAGGCAAATTTAATAGCTCTGGGAAATGTTTGCACCTCTTATTGAATAAGCCTAAATGTGTATTGTGACTTTCGTTTGCTAATGTATTATAATAATATGGAGATAGTTTGTTCTTATAAGGGGAGGGAATTGATAAAAAGCAATCCTGCTACCCCCCCAAGCAGGTCCAGTAATAGGCTTAACTGAATCTCATGCAGCTAATTGATTCACGTGTGAGAAGATATCACTTTGTTCGCTGAGGTTTTTGGTAGTTGATGCCATTTTTGAAGTGTGATATTAGGCAACGCAAGCAAATCTATACAATCAGGGGCATAACTACCAGTGGAGCAGGGAAAGAAAATGGAGGGGGGTCTGAAACCAAGGGGCCCCCATCTTCTTATTTCTCCTATGACAGATATAACCTCCTCCCAGAAAACCACTGTGGATGAAGCATGGATAAGGGCCCCATCATAGTTTTGCTGGGGGCCCAGTTATTCCTAGTTAACCCACTCTATTAAATAGATTATAAAGAAAGACCTGGGGTTCTTTCCCATAATGTGTCTAGACACTGACATCCCAATTTTTTTTTTTTTTTTTTCTAGGTTTTGTTTTGCTCTGATCTCAAGAAATTCCAGAATCCTACAAATCACATCAAGACAAAAGGAAAACGGAAACTTCATCAGCTAGAGGAAAGTTCTACTTAATTCAAACACATTTTATAGACTTGTGTGTGTCTGTATGTATAGATACACACACTATCAGGGAAATTCAACCAAAGCCGCAGCTGTGAGGTTCTGAGTGAATTTCAACCGACATTAGTAATCAACGGCAGCTTACTTATGTCCAAAGAGCCGCACAGCCATTGGTAAATAGCTTGCGGAGGCTGCGCGAGTGTCTTTCACGATACTAATGCAGCCGGTTCAAGCTAAAGGTTACAGCTGTATTTCAACGGATCATCAATCGGTTATTGAGACTTTAAACTTAAGCTGCAGCTCTCAGAGAATATCCCAGTATGTATTAAATGTATTATTTCAAATTACAGAACAATAGACACTATTATATATATTTTTATAAAAGACTGTACTTTTTTTGTCGTTCTTCTAGGGAGTGTTGGATTACAAATGAAATATACCAATATTTGGATTTAGGGCATTTAACACCAATGTGTCTGGGGTGAGTTGGTTCACTGCTGTTCCACACAAAGCCATAGATATGGTTAAAATAAAAAGGTTTCATTGTAATGCTCCTGCAGAATAGTGAGATTTAATTATTGGCTTTTTTAAAACCTAACTATAGCGCATATTTACATCACCTTTAAAATAATGGTGAAACAGAAAAGAATACCACATAAAGGATCTTATAGAAATCACAGAATAAGGATAATTACAGTTTCCCTTTGCACTTCTACTTTCTTTGTTACAAGGCAAAGAGCATCAAAGGAAAACAAGTTGACCGTATAAATGGATTACATGTCATAAGGGAACCACATTCCATCCACCACTGGTGGGAGTTATAAAGGCCTCTCTGTAAACAACCATAGGTGACAATGTATCCTTGATAGCACATATATGGGGTGTATTATTGATCTGCAAGGATGAACACATAATGGAAGATTTCTTACAAATAATAGGAAGCTGGGATTTGTTTGATGAAATCCTCATGGTTTTTCCCCTTTTAAATCGTAACCTGCCTTATGGTTGAAGATTGCACAATGGTGGAACCGATCTCTACTGATGGAAAAGCAGGAACTAATTATGGTTCTGCACCACCTTACACTATCTTGATATTGACAAGCAGTCCGTAGAACAGAAGTTTACAGTAATTGATTTTTGATTGAATTTTTTAAAGAATTCACCCATGTATGGCAGTTCTTAGCAAAATCTGTTTACTGCTTGTCAGCACAATCCACCAAAGGCTTTTTTTGAGGGGGAGCAAATTGTACATTTGCACTGGGGATATATTAAAAAAAACTGTGCAAGTGGATTTTCTTATTCGTCCATGTCATGGTATATCATTATTAGTCATCCATCTAGGTCATGGTATATCTGTAATATCCATCCATGTCATGGTATATCATTATTAGTCATCCATCTAGGTCATGGTATATCATTATTAGTCATCCATCCAGGTCATGGTATATCATTATTAGTCATCCATCCAGGTCATGGTATATCATTATTAGTCATTCATCCAGGTCATGGTATATCTGTAATAGTCATCCATCCAGGTCATGGTATATCTGTAATACTCATCCATCCAGGTCATGGTATATCTGTAATATTCATTCATCCAGGTCATGGTATATCTGTAATAGTCATTCATCCAGGTCATGGTATATCTGTAATATTCATCCATCCAGGTCATGGTTAATCTGTAATATTCATTCATCCAGGTCATGGTATATCTGTAATATTCATTCATCCAGGTCATGGCTTCTCAGCACAATCCACCAAAGGCATTTTCTGAGGGGGAGCAAATTGTACATTTGCACTGGGGATATATTAAAAATAAACAGTGCAAATGCTTGTGGATTTTCTTATTCGTCCATGTCATGGTATATCATTATTAGTCATTCATCCAGGTCACGGTATATCTGTAATAGTCATCCATCCAGGTCACGGTATATCTGTAATAGTCATCCATCCAGGTCATGGTATATCTGTAATAGTCATCCATCCAGGTCATGGTATATCTGTAATATTCATTCATCCAGGTCACGGTATATCTGTAATATTCATTCATCCAGGTCATGGTTAATCTGTAATAGTCATTCATCCAGGTCACGGTATATCTGTAATATTCATTCATCCAGGTCACGGTATATCTGTAATATTCATTCATCGCAGGTCACGGTATATCTGTAATAGTCATTCATCCAGGTCATGGTATATCTGTAATAGTCATTCATCCAGGTCATGGTATATCTGTAATATTCATTCATCCAGGTCACGGTATATCTGAATATTCATTCATCCATGTAGGTAATATCTGTATATTCATTCATCCAGGTCACGGTATTCTGTAATATTCATTCCATCCAGGTCATTGTATATCTGTAATATTCATCATCCAGGTCATGGTATATCTGTAATAGTCATTCATCCAGGTCATGGTTAATCTGTAATAGTCGTTCATCCAGGTCATGGTTAATCTGTAATATTCATTCACCCAGGTCATGGTTAATCTGTAATAGTCATTCATCCAGGTCACGGTATATCTGTAATAGTCATTCATCCAGGTCACGGTATATCTGTAATATTCATTCATCCAGGTCACGGTATATCTGTAATATTCATTCATCCAGGTCATGGTATATCTGTAATATTCATCCATCCAGGTCATGGTATATCTGTAATAGTCATTCATCCAGGTCATGGTTAATCTGTAATAGTCGTGTTCATCCAGGTCATGGTTAATCTGTAATAGTCATTCATCCAGGTCACGGTATATCTGTAATATTCATTCATCCAGGTCATGGTATATCTGTAATAGTCATTCATCCAGGTCATGTATATCTGTAAAGTCATTCATCGTCCGGTCAGGATATCTGTAATATTCATTCATCCAGTCACGGTATATCTGTAATATTACTCCATCCAGGTCATGTATATCGTTATATCATTCATCCAAGTCATGGTATATCTGTAATATTCATTCATCCAGGTCACGGTATATCATTATTAGTCATTCATCCAGGTCACGGTATATCTGTAATAGTCATTCATCCAGGTCATGGTTAATCTGTAATAGTCGTTCATCCAGGTCATGGTTAATCTGTAATAGTCGTTCATCCAGGTCATGGTTAATCTGTAATTCTTCACCAGGTCATGGTTAATCTGTAATAGTCATTCACCAGGTCACGGTTATCTGTAATATTCATTCATCCAGGTCACGGTATATCTGATAGTCATTCTCCAGGTCCGTATATCTGTAATATTCATTCATCCAGTCACGGTATATCTGTAATATTCATTCATCCAGGTCACGTATATCTGTAATATTCATTCATCCAGTCACGGTATATCTGTAATATTCATTCATCCAGGTCACGGTATATCTGTAATAATTCATCCAGTCATGGTATATCTGTAATAGTCATTCATCCAGGTCATGGTATATCTGTAATAGTCATTCCACCCAGGTCATGGGTATATCTGTAATATTCATTCACCCGTCCGGTTAATCTGTAATATCATTCATCCAGGTCACGGTAATCTGTATATTCATTCACCAGTCTGTATACTGTAATATCTTCATCCAGGTCACGGTATATCTGTAATATTCATTCATCCAGGTCCGGTAATCGTAATATTCATTCATCCCAGGTCATGGTTAATCTGTAATATTCATCATTCATCCAGGTCATGGTTAATCTGTAATAGTCATTCATCCAGGTCACGGTATATCTGTAATATTCATTCATCCAGGTCACGGTATATCTGTATATTCATTCATCCAGGTCACGGTATATCTGTAATATTCATTCATCCGGTCACGGTATATCTGTATATTCATTCATCCAGGTCACGGTATATCTGTAATATTCTTCATCCAGGTCACGGATATCTGTAATAGTCATTCATCCAGGTCTGGATATCTGTAATAGTCATTCATCCAGGTCATGGTATATCTGTATATTAGGTTCATCATACCATCGTATATCATTCATCCAGGTCACGGTATATCTGTAATATTCATTCATCCAGGTCACGGTATATCTGTAATATTCATTCATCCAGGTCACGGTATATCTGTAATATTCATCCATCCAGGTCACGGTATATCTGTAATAGTCGTTCATCCAGGTCACGGTTAATCTGTAATAGTCGTTCATCCAGGTCATGGTTAATCTGTAATATTCGTTCACCCAGGTCACGGTTAATCTGTAATAGTCATTCATCCAGGTCACGGTATATCGTAATATCATTCATCCAGGTCACGGTATATCTGTAATAGTCATTCATCCAGGTCACGTATATCTGTAATATTCATTCATCCAGGTCACGGATAATCTGTAATATTCATCCATCACGTCACGGTATATCTGTAATAGTCGTTTCATCCAGGTCACGGTTAATCTGTATAGTCGTTCATCCAGGTCACGGTTAATCTGTAATAGTCATTCATCCAGGTCACGGTTAATCTGTAATAGTCGTTCATCCAGGTCATGGTTAATCTGTAATAGTCATTCACCCAGGTCATGGTTAATCTGTAATATTCATTCATCCAGGTCATGGTATATCTGTAATATTCATTCATCCAGGTCATGGTATATCTGTAATAGTCATTCTCCAGGTCATGGTATATCTGTAATAGTCATTCATCCAGGTCACGGTATATCTGTAATAGTCATTCATCCAGGTCACGGTATATCTGAATATATATCATCCATCCAGTCACGGTATATCTGTTAATATTCATCCATCCAGGTCACGGTATATCTGTAATATTTATTCATCCAGGTCACGGTATATCTGTAATATTATTCTCACCAGGTCACGGTATACTGTAATAGTCATTCATCCAGGTCACGGTATATCTGTAATAGTCTTCATCCAGGTCACGGTATATCTGTATTCTCCATCCAGGTCACGGTATATCTGTAATATTCATCCATCCATCACGGTATATCTGTAATATTTTTCATCCAGTCATCGGTATATCTGTAATATTCATTCATCCAGGTCATGGTATATCATTATTTAGTCATCATCCAGGTCACGGTATATCTGTAATAGTCATCCATCCAGGTCATGGAATATCTATTAGTCATCCATCCAGGTCATGGTATATCTGTAATTCATCCATCCAGGTCATGGAATATCTGTAATATTCATCCTCCAGGTCAAGGAATACTGTAATAGTCATTCATCCTGGTGACATTGTATCCTTGTAGCAACGTAGGTGGGGTGTTTATTGATCTGCAAAGATGAACACATAATGTTCGTTCTGATCCGGCTCCCTGCATGAAGGACTGTAAGAGGGAATTGGAGGGAGGGGGGGATAGGGCTCCTCTGTGCATGTCACCATCCCTCCCGGAGGCAAGACAGGATGCAGAGATGTTTGGACAGGAAGACACCACTACTCTTCAGTTTCCTGGGCTTTGGACATGGACTTCAGGGGAACCATAGGGGCAGGAATGTAAGGTAAGGATTTTTTTAAACTTGTACAGTGGGGCCAGTATACGGTTTCAATTTTAGTTTGGGGTGGACATGCCCTTTAATATTCATTCATCCGGTCATGATATATCTGTTGTATTCAGTTAGATCAACTGGAATTTAAGTTTAGTTCTTGAAGACGTTTCAAACTATCATCTGACTGGATTTCTCAATTCAGAATGACTTGTTCAAGAATCTGTTGACAAATATCCTGGAATGTGTCCCAATCATGCACAATAGCAAGGTGTTAGGGACCTCCCGAATACAGCTGAACCTTTTATATGCTGATTGGGACACTATAACGCTCCGGATTCCCTCGTATTCCTTCAGTCCAATACCCCAATCTACAACCCACTATCTTCACCAATAGACAAGCCCCCGTTTGCTGGAAGGCTAGATGCGCCTCACCGAACACGGTTGCCCCCTGGACTTAGAGTGCAAGGTATTCAACTGAGGCCGGGAATACAGAGAAGTCCAGAGTGAAACTAATGGACAAGGCACCAGGAAAGATACAAAGGTCAGAGACCAAAAATACGAGGTACAACAAGGAGCAGGCAAGAGCAGAGTCAGAACACTGCAAAGGGTCAAAACCAGGAATCAGGTCGCCAGGCACGGTACAGAGGGTAAAGCAGAAAACGTAGTCGGAACAAGCAGAGGTCAGGGCAGGCAGATACGATCGAGTCAAAGTAAGGCAGGAGTCAGTAACAGAGTAATCAGATAAAGCCCACCACGAGCAAGATAGTTAAACTACCCCCTATATCGGGCAAGGAAATACTAGACTGAGGGGTTTAATTCATACACAGGAATCAATGGGGATGGAGGAGAGAGTCTGATGCAGGGGATAGGAGCATTTGAATCAATTAGCCCTCCTCCGTCCAATGGCTGATCTGGAGAGCGGAGGAGGTAGGAACCAGTGCCTAGTCGGATGACTTGTGAAATGTCTTCAGGGACAAGTCCTGCTGGCTCAGTCTATTAGCACTGATGCCTTTTATTGATGAAGTCCTGAGTTTGAATCCACCCTTGGACACATCTGCAAGGAGTTTGTATGTTTTCCCCGTGTTTGCGTGGGTTTCCTCTGGGCACTCTTTTTTCCCCACAATCATAAAGACATACGGATAGGTTTTATGTGTCAAATGATTGTAAGCTAATCGGGGCAGGGCCTGATGTGAATGTATACATGTAATGTATAAACACTAGGGAGATGTTGGTGCTATTAATAATCCACAATATAATAATGTAAACTGAATACCACATATAAACAGTGCAGATGATTGCCAATCCATATAAACTCCCAGAATCCACTGCCAGCTGCATTTCCTATTATTGGAAACCTGTATCTAACCGGATTGCCCTCCAGCCCTGCAAGCACTGATGTGCATTTTGGGCTGGTTGGAATGTTTGAGGTGACTCTATGATAGGACCAACAGTTCTGAACAGCCGTCTGTGTATAATAAACTATCAATATTAATCATTTCTCCTGACACCTTTACTGCATATATTTGGATATGAAATACCGGTGCTGCAGTGTATCCTTCCATGTCTAGCCTAGCTGTGTTATCGTCGAAATAGATTTTTTTCTTATATAAGGTAATGTAGTGTAAGATTATAAGATCTTATAATCTCACATTGCAGTGACTTTAATAGGATAAACTGGGAAGTTCTATATAATGGTTCTGTCTGAAACTAAGGACACAGATTCAAGAGCAGTGGCTGTTGGGGGGACTTCATTCAATGGCAACACTGATGTCCAGGGAGTCCCACAATGTTCCCTCCCACAGTGAGAAGGTACCACCCCAGCAACTACTGTCAGTAAAAAGTGGACTCATCTTTGGGTTCAGTTTGGGTGCCCCTGAGCAAGGGTCCTGACATTCCCTTACATTTATAGCTTTACCACTGTCCAGAATCCTCATACCTACAATAGATTATGGAAATAATCAGCTTATTGTATAACTCCCACACTTGCCTTCTTACTACATACAGAATCGCCTAGAAGGTAGAGGGGTACGTTCATAAGTCTAACTCAGGTGTAAATGACTACTGGTCTATTCTTTTCAAAGTCATTCCATTAATCATTTTTACAGAAGCTATTATCTCTCCATACAACCCCCAGCATCCGCTCCTGTGATTGGCTAAGAGGTCACGCCTAGCCAATCACAGGAGCGAATGCCGCCCACCCCTTCTGTTTGTCTTCCGTGCTGGAAAGGCACGAAAACCTCACGAGGTTGAGGTTTATGGCCATTTCCTGCAACATAAAATTTAGTTGGGGGTGGACATACCCTTTAAGAAGGGTTGATCCTGAAGAGAACAAAATCTCCTTTTCCATGGAGCCATTTTGTAGGGATAGAAAATATTCAAGGTCAGTTCTTGAAATGGGGACCCGACCCCACTATATGTATGCAATAGTGTGCTGTAAATACAATGTGTTCATATGCTACTGTACATACAGAATCACCTAGAAGGTAGAGGGGTACGTTACATAAGTCTGTCTCAGGTGTTACTGTCCAACGGTCTATTCTTTTCAAAGTCATTCCAATTACTCATTGTTACAGGAGCTATTATCTCTCCATACAACCCCTATGAAAACTAGCTAATTTTTCCGAAATGGAATAGGGCGGAAGACACTAAGTTACTTGTTTATGTCCCTTTCATCAATGTCTGTGTCCAGAACATTATAACAGGCTCTACCTCCTAAATATACAGAGCCATTTATCAAACTGCAGCATGGGCAAGTCAATTACCCATGATCTGAAACTTCCGATATCGGGGGTTATTGTTAAAGTACGACTGTACGTTTGTGAAGCGCTGTGCTTACAATTACTTATTTATCGTAATCTTGTTCGCTATTTAAGTGTCGTTATTTTGTATTAATATTATTTAAGGATCTGTAATGTATTTAAGGAGAGCTATTCTTATTTAAGTAGGATTATTCTTATTTAAAGGCATGTCCACCCCTTCTACAGGTGATAACTAGGATACTGTAAATAGCTTTGTTTGTCTATGCATGAACTTGCTCTCCCCATTTCTAACAATTCCGAATAAAGGGATTTATATAATTTTGTGGTGTGCCGCAGGTTCTATTTTGTTTCTGATTATTCTATATCTGTCTTCCTGCACTGCACCCCCTGTTCTTACGGGTTATCTAGTGCCCTGATAAATTTACTGTCCACCCCTTCTACAAAAATGTTATGAATTTTGTAGCACCTCCAAAACCATAGTTGCCTGGTACTCATGTTCTTCAATAATGCTCCCAGGCCAAGGAGTCCACTTACAAACTCCATGACTTTCTCCTCTGCTGCTGCAACATGACCTTTTTGTTCACAAGCAGCAGCAGTGGATGCTTGATCGATAATGGCTGTCAGCCATTGGCCGTGATGTCACTGTCACGAGTGACTGACAACTTTCCCAGGATGCAACAGGGAGCCGCGGTAGTGGATTGTGGAGTTTGTACGTTGGATTCCTCAGCTGGGAGCATTTGTGAAGACTTGAACAATAGCAATCCAAATAACCACTCACTGTTACTGAAGTCCTCTGTACCAACTTTCTGCCCCAAAGTCCAATTTTCACTTATAAACGAAAACATGGAAGAGTCCTCCAGATTCTTGTGCAAAAGTGTTGCATTTTATTTTTACCCCTTGATACCACCAGCACGGCGTGCTGTGTATTAAGGGGTAAAAATATATTTTAACGCTTTTCACACAAGAATCTGGAGAACTTTTCCATGTTTTCGTTTTAAGAATTTTTGAAGAACGTGAAACAACACAACTGTGGATTTGGGGGGTGCTTCTTAATACATTGAATTTTTGTAGAAGGAGGGAACATGCTCTTAAAGAAGCGGTTTCTAGTTTATGAGGGGTATTATTTGAGGAGCGGTATTCTTATTTAAGAGGGTATTCGTATTTAGGAGGGGTATTCTTTTTAGGAGGGGTATTCTTATTTAAGGAGCGGTATTCTTATTTAAGGGCGGTATTCTTATTTAAGGAGCATTATTCTTATTTGAGCAGATTTTCTTATTTGAGGAGCAGTATTCTTATTTGAGGAGCAGTATCTTATTGAGGAGCAGTATTCTTATTTGAGGAGCGGTATTCTTATTTGAGGAGCAGTATTCTTATTTGAGGAGCAGTATTCAGAGGAGCAGTATTCTTATTTGAGGAACGGTATTCGTATTTAAGGAGCGGTATTCTTATTTGAGGAGCAGTATTCTTATTAGGAGGTATTCTTATTTGAGGAGCGGTATTCTTATTTGAGGAGCAGTATTCTTATTTGAGGAGCGGTATTCTTATTTGAGGAGCGGTATTCTTATTTGAGAAGCGGTATTCTTATTTGAGGAGCAGTATTCTTATTTGAGGAGCGGTATTCTTATTTGAGGAGCGGTATTCTTATTTGAGGAGCGGTATTCTTATTTAAGGAGCGGTATTCTTTATTGAGGACGGTATTCTATTTGAGGAGCGGTATCTTATTTAAGGAGCGGTATTCTTATTTGAGGAGCAGTATTCTTATTTGAGGAGCAGTATTCTTATTTAAGGAGTGGTATTCTTATTTGAGGAGCAGTATTCTTATTTGAGGAGCGGTATTCCTTATTTAAGGAGCGGTATTCTTATTTGAGGTGCAGTATTCTTATTTAAGGAGCGGTATTCTTATTTAAGGAGCGGTATTCTTATTTGAGGTGCAGTATTCTTATTTAAGGAGCGGTATTCTTATTTAAGGAGCGGTATTCTTATTTGAGGTGCAGTATTCTTATTTGAGGAGCGGTATTCTTATTTGAGGAGCGGTATTCTTATTTGAGGAGCGGTATTCTTATTTGAGGTGCGGTATTCTTATTTGAGGAGCGGTATTCTTATTTGAGGAGCGGTATTCTTATTTGAGGAGCGGTATTCTTATTTGAGGAGCGGTATCTTATTTGAGGCGGTATTCTTATTGGAGCGCGGTATTCTTATTTGAGGAGCGGTATTCTTATTTGAGGAGCGGTATTCTTATTTGAGGAGCGGTATTCTTATTTGAGGAGCAGTATTCTTATTTGAGGAGCAGTATTCTTATTTGAGGAGCAGTATTCTTATTTGAGGAGTGGTATTCGAATTTAAGGAGGGGTATTTGTATTTAAGGAGGGGTATTATTTAAGAAGGGGTGTTCTTGTTTAAGGAGGGGTATTCTTATTTGAGGAGCGGTATTCTTATTTGAGGAGCGGTATTCTTATTTGAGGAGCGGTATTCTTATTTAAGGAGCGGTATTCTTATTTGAGGACGGTATTCTTATTTGAGGAGCGGTATTCTTATTTGAGGAGCGGTATTCTTATTGAGGAGCGTATTCTTATTTGAGGAGCAGTATTCTTATTTGAGGAGCGTATTCTTATTTGAGGAGCAGTATCTTATTGAGGAGCAGTATTCTTATGTGGAGCAGTATTCTTATTTGAGGAGCGGTATTCGATTTAAGGAGGGGTATTTGTATTTAAGGAGGGGTATTATTTAAGAAGGGTGTTCTTGTTTAGGAGGGGTATTTCTTATTTGAGGGCAGTATTCTTATTTAGGAGCGGTATCTTATTTGAGGTGCAGTATCTTATTTAAGGAGCGGTATTCTTATTTAAGGAGCGGTATTCTTATTTGAGGTGCAGTATTCTTATTTAAGGAGCGGTATTCTTATTTAAGGAGCGGTATTCTTATTTGAGGTGCAGTATTCTTATTTGAGGTGCGGTATTCTTATTTGAGGAGCGGTATTCTTATTTGAGGAGCGGTATTCTTATTTGAGGAGCGGTATTCTTATTTGAGGAGCGGTATTCTTATTTGAGGTGCGGTATTCTTATTTGAGGAGCGGTATTCTTTTTGAGGACGGTTTATAGTATTCTTTTGAGGAGCGGTATTCTTATTTGAGGAGCGGATTCTTATTGAGGAGCGGTATTCTTATTTGAGGAGCGGTATTCTTATTTGAGGAGCGGTATCCTTATTTAAGGAGCGGTATTCTTATTTGAGGAACGGTTATTCGTATTTAAGAAGGGGTATTCTTGTTTAAAGTGTAGTCCACCATTTTTTATCTTTGTGTTATTCACTTTAACTGAAGAACGAGGTAAATGCGCTATGCTTACCTTCCATTCTTCAGTAAAACTTGCAGGAGAGAAGGCAGTACTTACCCACGAATGGTCCAGCTCCGCTGACAGACTCTGGCACCACTGACCGTCTCTGATGCATCCCCAAGAAATAGCGCATTTACCTCCTGTTCTTCAGTTAAGTGAATAATAGAGATGGCCAAACTTTCGAATTTCGGTCCGTTTTCGAAAACGGACCCATTAAAGTCAATGGGAGTCAAATAGTTCGAAAAGTTCTAATTAAAAATACAATTAAAATATCAATGGTAACTTATGTAAATAGCTGTGGGACTCGGAAATGGTCTGGGGAACATGTTCGATATCCGGGACTTTCGAAAAATTTTACCTCATGAGCGCTATTTTCGAGCTCATTCCGCCTGGTGCCATGTACATTTTACTCGCAGATTCGATGCTCGCGTATAGGCTTTAATGGACACTTTACTTGTAGATTCGATGCTCGCGCCTAGATACCATGGACATTTTACTCGCGGATCCGATGCTTGCGTATAGGTTTAATGGACACTTTACTCGCGCGATTCGATGCTCGCGTATAGGCTTTAATGGACACTTTACTCGTAGATTCGATGTTCGCGCTTAATACCATGTCCATTTTACTCGCGGATCCGATGCTCGCGTATAGGCTTTAATGGACCTTTACTCGTGGATTCGATGCTCGCGTTCACGCCTAGATACCATGGACATTTTCTCGCGGATTCGATGCTCGCATATAGGTTTTAATGGACACTTTACTTGCAGAGTCCGCATTCCACGCCTAGATACCATGGACATTTTACTCGCGGATTCAATGCTCGCGTATAGATTTTAATGGACACTTTACTCGCAGATTCGATGCTATTCGATGCTCGCGTATAGGTTTTAATGGACACTTTGGAAACAGCAAGAAAGCGAGGGTCGCACTCCAAACAAACTTAAATTTATTATAGACCACACATATATATCACCACACAGGTGATATATGTGTGGTCTATAATAATTCAAGTTTGTTTTGGAGTGCGACCCTCGCTTTCTGCTGTTTCCAGTCTATATATATCCATTAGGGTTGGATTATCTAGAGGAGTAGGCCCCCACTTGTGGACGTGCAGAGGATCACCCTTAACTTTAATGGACACTTTACTCGCAGATTCGATGCTCGCGTATATGTATATAGGCATTTTACTCGCACATTCGAACGGTCGAGCATTCGATATTTATCAAAAGTACGAAAATATCGAAAATCCGGTCCGGGATAGTTCGAGAAGTCTGAATTCGTTTGAATTCAAATGTTCGTCTCGAAATTGGGTTCGAGTTCTAGTCCTCTCTAGTGAATAACACAAAACAAAAAAATGGTGGACATATCCTTTAAGGAGGGGTATTCTTATTTCTATATATTTAAATTTGTATTGATAATTGCATTTCAGCCAATGCACGGTCATCCTTATCTAAATAACTTGTTGCTTGTAATGAAAATGAAAACATCAGTAAAGTTTAGCCATGTGTAATTAATAAGGCAAAATCCATTTTCCATGGAGCCATTATGACCTGGTAGGGATAGAAAATATCAAGGTCAGTTTCTTGTAATGGGGACCCGACCTACTATATGTTATGCAACTGTGTGCTGTAAATACAATGTGTTCATATGCTACTGTACATACAGAATCACCTAGAAGGTAGAGGGGTACGTTACATAAGTGTCCTCAGGTGTTACGGCCAACTGGTCTATTCTTTTCAAAGTCATTCCAATTACTCATTGTTACAGGAGCTAATTATCTCTCCATACAACCCCTATGAAACTAGCTAATGTTTCCAGAAATGGAACAGGGCGGAGAGCACTAAGTTACTTTGTTTATGTCCCTTTCAATCAATGTCTGGTCCAGAACATTATAACAGCTCTACCTCCTAAATACAAGAGCCATTTATCAAACTTGCAGACATGGGGCAGAGTCAATACCCATGGTATCTGAAACTTCCGTTATCGGGGGTTATTGTTAAAGTACGACTGTACTTTGTGAAGCGCTGTGCTTACAATTATGATTTGGTTGTGCGTACAATTGGGTATTGTTGTGGGCGACCGTACAATCGGCGTTTGTAAATGTGCGATTGAAATTTTGTAAGATCGCTAATAGCGAATCTATGCTTTTTAAACAGAGGACCATGCACTCGCGTAAAACGCTGCTCCTTGTTGCTATGAATGATCAATATTCTTATTTAAGGTTCACTATTTAAGTATTGTTTTTTTGGTATTAATATAACACAGGTATACACGATTATAGTCACTCCCAGCTGTAAGGTGTTATAGGCTCAAATCACACTCACCCATCCTCAGTGCTAAAGTCCATAATAATAAAGAAAGTAGCACGAGAGCGCACACATAAACAAAATGTTTGCAGTATAATCTGCTGAAGGCTCTCACGCTACTTTCTTATTATTTTGGTATTAATATTATTCTAGGATCTGTAATGTTATTTAAGTAGAGTTATTCTTGTTAAGTAGGAGTATTCTTATTTAAGGGAATGTTCACCCCTTTTTATTTTGTAGCACCCCCCCAAAACCCAAATGCTCCCAAACGAGGAGTCAAACAAACTCCATGATTTGCCTCCTGTGCTTCTGCGACATGCCCTTTATGTTCAGGAGCAGTTTGCAGTGGAGGCTTGATTGGTAATGGTTGTCAGCTATTGGCCGTGACGTCACTGTGCTTCTTAATACATCGAATTTTTTAGAAGGGCTGAACACTGCCCTTAAAGAAGAATTTTTCTTATTTAAAGAGCTGTCCTCTCCCCAAACTAAACATTCTCCATCTACTGGCCCCACTGACACATAAAAAAAAAATCCTTACCTTACATACATGCTCCTTATGGTTCTCCTGTAGTGCATCTTCAAATCCAGGAAACTGTAGGTTGGCCCTTTCTTTCTGTCCAAAAGGTCTCTGCCTCTGCTGTGCCCTTTCAGTTACTGCTGGCATGCGCAGTGGAGCCCTTTCTCCCCCTCTTTCCCGATCCCTCCCTGGCTGCTACTCCTGTAGCGTTAATTCCTTTTCATATACTTGTAAGGTATGCCCCCCATCCCCAACCACTATATTCTCGCTAAAAAAAAATCGCTTCTGATCTCTACTTACAGCACCTCTTTCCAGCGCTGTTATGCATTGATGGCAGCTGCGGCTGTAATGGCTTCCTCTCAGCCAATCATAGCCGCAGCTGCCGGCCTGCCCCCTGCTTGCTGTTCCAGTGGGCAGGGGAGCTGGACCAAACGGCGATAGAGCGAGATGCTGTAAGTAGAGATAGGAAGCGTTTTTTATTCCGAATATAGCGGTTGGGGGGGGGCATGCCCTACAGTATATGGAAAGTTTAAAATGAGGGTGGAGATGCCCTTAAAGGAGCGGTATACTTATTTAAGGAGAGATATCTTATTTAAGAGCGTACAATTGCGTATTGTATGGGCGATTGTACAATCTTGGTCGTAAATGTGCATCGGAATTTTGTACGATCACTAATAGCGATACTATGCCTTTATAAATGAAGACCATGCACTCGCTGTAAAATGCCGTTTCTTGACGCTATTGAGATCGGTATGTTCTTACAGGGCTATCTACTGGACTTTATTGTCCACCCCTTCTACAAAAATGTTATGAATTTTGTAGCACCCCCCAAAACACAGAAGCATTATTCAATATGCTCCCAAGCCAAGAAGTCCAACTTACAACTCTATGCTGCCTCCTCTGCTGCTGCAACATGCCCTTTATCTTCACAAGCAGTTTGCAGAGCAGGCTTAATCGGTAATGGTTTGCAGCTATTGACCGTGACATCACTGTCACAGTGATGAAGGCTCTACCTGGAAGCAGAAGGGAGCCGCGGCGGTGGGTCGTGGCATTTGTAAGTTGGATTCCTCAGCCTGGGAGCATTATTGAAGAACTGTGAGTACAAACACAATGCGGTTTTGGGGGGTGAACATGCCCTTAAAGGGCAAGTCCACCCCCAAAACTAACTTTTTATATTTATTTGGCCCAAATAAGTGCTCCAAAACAAACTTTACAGCAGGTAATCGGTCCAGTGGTTCAAAAGTTACAGACCTTTGTAGCTGGCTTAATCCTGCAGCATGGACCAATACAGCGATGACAGAGACAGGTTACATTACCTTGCCTCTGTTCTTTTCATGTTCTTGACATGTCTGTTAGCATCCAGCAGTGAGAACAGAGGAAGTTGCATCAGTAAGGTCTGACCCCTGGATCCCTGATTTTCCTCTCAACCAATCACAGCTGTAAAGTTATGTGTACTGAAGAAATCCAGGATCAACAGCTGCAGCCAGCCAGCCCAGAGAGAGAGATAGAGTGAGACACACACACACACAGGCAAGAATTTTTTTTTTTTCTAAGCTGCAGCTCGGGGTCATCTAAAGAGGAAGTGGAGAGGAAGTGCGCCTGATATTATCTCTTAAATATCAGGCAAAGCAAATGATTTTGAGAAAAATGAACATGGTGTTTGAGGTGTGGTGCTATTTATAGAACATATAAAATTTATTTTTGGGTGGACAACCCTTAATTTAAGGAGCGGTATTCTATTAAGGAGGAGTATCTTATTTAAAGGGCAGCTGTGGTCTCCAAACAAGCTAGGGTTAAATGAAAGCCTGCAGTATTCCCCTTATAATGAGCTGACAATCACATCTCTGGCTTCAGCCTGTGAGAAATTATATTGGGTGAATTTTCTAACTTCCTGCTTCCAGTAGGTTAAGTGACATCACCTGACCTCTGTAAGTACCTGGGGAAGAAATTGACAGTTGACAAGGGTAGCCTATTAATGCAGGCCGAGGCTGTCACATGTGAAAACAGAAGTGTTCAAGGGAAGTAATATGGCTAAACTTTCCAGCAACAACCTCTCACTCATTATCTAGAGATGTGATTTGGTTTATTTTGAAGGTGTGATGAAGGCTTTTTATATAATCCTTACTAGTTTGGAAGAATTCGAGACCACAGTTACCCTTTAAGCAGGAGTTTCTTATTTAAGGAGGGGTATCTTTATTTAAGGAGGGTTATTCTATTTAAGGAGGGTTATTCTTATTTAAGGGGGTATTCTTATTTAAAGGGCAGCTGTGGTCTCCAACAAGCTAGGGTTAAATGAAAGCCTGCAGTATTCCCTTATAATGAGCTGACAATCACATCTCTGGCTTCAGCCTGTGAGAAATTATATTGGGGTGAATTTTCTAACTTCCTGCTTCCAGTAGGTTAAGTGACATCACCTGACCTCTGGAAGTACCTGGGGAAGAAATTGACAGTTGAGAAGGGGAGCCTATTATATCAGGCTAGGGCTGGTCACATGACGACAAGCTGGTCACATGGCTGAAAAAAGGAAGTGTTCAAGCAGGAAGTAATATTGCTGAACTTATTGGGGTATTATCTGTTGTATTCAATTAGATCAACTGGCCTTGAAGTTTACTTCTTGAAGACGTTTCAAGACTTCAAGTCCAGTTGATCTAATTGAATACAACAGATATACCATGACCTGGTGAATGAGAACTTTCATAAGCTTATTGGTATTGGTATTCTTATTTAAGGAGGGGTATTCTTATTTAAGGAGGGGTATTCTTTTTAGGATGGGATTCTATTTGGAGTGGTATTCTTATTTAAGGAGGAGTATTCTTATTTAGGATCTTTTAAATATGAAATTATTTATATCTTTCTATATATTTTAAAAATACCACCAAATACTTCATTAATATGTATTAGTTTGACAGCCTATTATTACCAAAATTACCATTTGTCATGTGACTTGACTATAATTATCGTTCCCTTTATTTGCTGACCTTGTAGCCTATAATCTCCTTGCACGAGTATTACCTGAATATTGTTACTTGTTATCCTTCAGCGTAGGTTTGCCTTATGGGGCATTCCATAGAAAAACATTATAGAAAATGTGAGACAAACAGGGCTTTACCTTTGCTTTACCTACCTGCTGGACAGTCCGAGCTCTTATTTACATCTTTACATATTCTGATCACAAATAGTAGATTAGCAGTGCAGGAAGGCGGACCAAGGGTGGGCGTTATTGGTAATAATGAATATATTGATCCTTTATAGTGATTATTTTTAGCCATGAAAAAGAACTCCTATATGACCGCAATATCACAGTATTTTTCGAATTTGGTAATTTACGATTTTATAAATATTGGCCCGTTTGTGGTAAAAACATAGCGTAAACCAAAGTATCGGTATTTATGACTGGACCGTTGGTTTTCTAGCGTAAAATAATGCTAAAATAAAAATGAACTGTAAATGAACAATATCGTACTATAATTTTATAAGCATTTTGCAGCCGTGTAGGTGGTTGGAAGACCAGATTGGAACCAAATTAATATTATGGTCAGATTAAGGAGCTACATGGAATTCTGTGATATGGCTCCCATCTGGGTGAGGTGTCAAGGGTCAAAATATTTGAAAAAAGTGCAGAAAGCAAAGAGTCGTCAGCATGTTCCCAACAGACCTGTGTTTATTTGCAGGACCTGTCATTAGGAGTGGGATTTGTCCTCGAGAGAAAAATAAACTGTCCATACATCTAAAGATTAAGATGGCCGAAACCACACCCACAGAGTTTTTCATTGCAGAATTTTGTTTTAACTACATTTTGTCAGCTTTGGGTGAAAATTTTAGCGGTAATCCAGACAGTGAAATTACCTCTTTAAAGGTAAAATTTTATAACTTTCATTTAAAATGATTATTACCCCCCAACCCCACTTTCGCAGGTTTATATTTTTTCAAAGATCCCCCAGAACTTACTCACCTGACCTGGTCCCTCGCCACTCTAGTGCCCCCCTGCTCCGGTTTCGAGCTTATTGCAAGCAAAAACAGGAGCAGGGGACTTCTTTGCTGACAGCCCCTTCACTTCCTGGTCGCGGCCGGAACCAGGAAGCAGCAGCTGCGGAGCAGAGCAGCGGAGGACCGCGTCAAGTAAGCAAGTTCTGGGGGATCTTTGAAATATGTAAGTCATTCGAAAGTGGGGTTTGGGGGGGTAATCATTTTAAACGACGTTTTTTTAGGCTGGACATTCCCTTTAAAGCTGGTAATTTTTTTTATCTGCTGCCCCATCTCTACCAATTATCGTAAGGCTGCAGTTCAGAACAGAGAGCATGTGAACAAAACCCTGTAGCAAAACAAAAAAATACAGACATCTTCAAATACTATTATTTTTACTGCTACTGCGTTTGTCATGACCACAGGTTCCTACCCTGTCCGTAAATATATAATAATCTCCATTTTCAAAGTAATAACTTTTCAGTGAAAATGAACTCGACTCCACTTTAACACCTAATACCAGAACAATGTGTTCTTTAACTCGCGCTATAGAGCACAAATGTCCTATTGAATGTGTATTAGAGACCTTATTGTGTCAACAATTATGTAGCAGGTAAAAAGACTTTTTTTCCCGTTGCAGGTGATAATTATCCTTGGACACACATCTAATTATCAGCTTGAAGAGACTTTTTAACTTCTGGGTTTGATGCTATATATATATGTGTGTGTGTGCTCCTTTATACATTGCAAAGAGAAGTTGAATTGCAGAACAAGAACCGGTGGAGCATTGAAGCACACAGAAAGCTCTTGTGTGCTGACGTGCTGAAGACTTAAGCTATGGTGAATGAGGTACAGAAAAGGAGATCACCTATTCTTCTGCCCCTCAAATCTGACAACCAACTTCAATAACAAGAACCTCCAAGCAAAGAAGCCATTGTGAAACTTCTAGAAGCTGAAAACCATCTATCAACTTAAAGCCAATACATGATAAAAAACCAAGTCATGCAAATAAAGCATCAGACGATAATCCTTCCAGTGATGCACAACTTGGAAAATTCATCTTCCAAAAAGGAAGAAGAAGTAAAGAATTTTCCAGATTTCCTCCAATGCAAAGCAAGTACTTGCCTAGTCTAAACACGCCAAAGGTGACGTTCCCGCCGATGAAGGACATCCAGACCTCAAGAAGACGTCTCTCCTTCCGGATCAATCCCTGCTCAGAATTCCAAAACCAATCTTAAAGAAAAGGAATTCTGTTTCCATAGAATGCATCAGGTCTGATGATGAACCACAGCTAATGTTGCTGTCTCCGCTCTTTGGAACTTCCATGGGAGAGAGACTTATACTTACCCCCTATTAACAACATGGTATGTTAGTCTTTCTTGATGATGATGCCACCTTCCTCCTGTGATAAGAAGAATTTTAGATGCTCCTGTTTACAACTTTAGCCAAGAGTTCACCCAAGTATTACGTGAAATGAAGAATACAGACCACCCTAGCTGGCCTTGGACACAGCCTTAAAGACTAGACAATAACAAACAGAACCATATAGACCATTCAAACCTGTCAAATGCTAGATTAAAGTTCTACTTAATCTTACTTGTTTCACAATTATAGGATGTGTCAAACTGTTTATGGCCTTCAGCTTGTGAATATCTTGTTACTCAAGAAAATCATGTCTCTGACTCTTCATGGAACCGTTCTTTGAAGGTCTTCAATCCCAGGTCAAGTATTTAAAACCTGGTCTACATTATGAGAGAGAAAAGAGACTGTCAGCCTAAAGGCATATGGACAAATGTATGGGACTGAGCAAAATATTGTTGTGGGGTTTATTATTAAATTACTATTTTGACATAACTAATTGATATTGTAATTTTGTGCAGTTTTTTGATTGGCTATTGTAAGAAACTCACGTAAAAAGGGCTGTCATTTTTCCATTTAACCATCTGAAATATACATGCTGCAAGGCTGAAATATACATGCTGCAAGCTGAAATATACATGCTGCAAGGCTGAAATATACATGCTGCAAGGCTGAATATACGCTGCAGGCTAAATATACCTGCAATGCTGAATCATTGCAGGCTGAATATACATGCTGCAGGGCTGAAATATACATGCTGCAAGTTATTACCAGTTCATTAAATGCAATGCTGTATGGCTACATTGAAACTGATTCAGCCTGCATCATACTTCTAAAGCAAACACTCATCAACTTTAACATGTAGATTTCATATGTGTTGGGTCTTAAAGGGAAAGTTAGCAACCCTAAATGTAGTGGTTTAAAATACATACGGGTTATTCAATAAAAGTTCTTATCAATTAAAATGGTGCTAAATTTGCCCACCCAATCAGATCTTATTTAGCATTTGGAAAGCTAACATCTGATTGGTTGGGGCAAAATTAGCACCATTTTTAAACAATAAGAACTTTTATTGTATACCCTGATAATTTGTTGTACTTAAACCTTTTCCAACTATTTATAAATCTAAACAGCAGATTTGTTTATTTTTTAAATGGTGTTTGATCGAAATGGAGGTTTTATAGGATCATATTTGTAATGATTTTTTACAACTGTGTTAAAGAATGCATATTGCACCTTTAATTCTGATGTAAAATACTCATGGGAATCGATATTATAATGGAATATTTTTCTGTTGTAAATATTGACCACGGTACAAATATGCAGTAATGGTCATGGCCAGTATAGGTATCCCAATTAGGTTAATAATAGCCCACATACTGTAATGATGTGAATAAGTCACCGACTCACAATACTATAGATCTATTATCCATAGATATCACAGTGCACAGAAGTGTAAACAACTTTTGCACTAGTGAACCCAACAACCAGAATTCCTTACTGTAGTCAACATTAGCCCACCTAAATCTGATATATACAACATGTTTTTAAAGGCGTAGAATCAAGTGGTTTGGTTCACTGTTGCTCATTGATTTTTAACATATAAGTTGGTAATTTATTTAGGATGGGGGGTTATAGCTTCCTATGTATCTCGCCGTTTATTTAAGAAACAATAATACACTGTGAGGGATCACCTTGCCTGGGGTATCGGTCATAAAAGATATAGGGGCCCTATTTATAAAAGATCGGTATCGTTAAATACCGATCGTTATCGGTAAATACCGGTTGTTATCGGTAATAACGACCGGCATTTACCGATAACTACCGGTATTAAACGATATCGGTAAATACCGTTCGTTATCGGTAAATAACGGTCGTTTCGGTAAAAAAACGGTCGTTATTTACGATAACGATACCGATCTTTTATAATGGGCCCCATATTTCCTAAGCATGTGATTGGAGGGTTTATATTATACCCATTGGTTTTAGAATAAATTAGTTTACACAACATAATAATCAGGTTTTGTGTTCCGTCCCATGAATTGATTCTAAACTGTAGTGTTACTGTGTTTACATGATGGACAATGACTTGTAACATGGTATTTATTTTCCAGTGCACTATATGGTGACTTTGTAGCAGTTGTGGATAGAACAGTCCATTTAAACAGGGCCAATGTGTACATGTCATTCATGTTATATAGATAGGCGAATTGCAGTTATATTTACTTCTGCTATTCAAACATTTTAATAAAGGTTTAAATTGTTACTTATTTAGTTTGGTCTACGTTGTCTCGTTGCTTAAACCTATACAGCTAAGTCATTTTTTTAATGCTGGACCAAGCTAGGAGCACAGAAGAACTTCTACAGCTTTGCTCTCACTGATTCCATAAATGGGATTTTAAAGAAAAACTTTTTGGTGTGGCTCCACCCCCTTTTGGTTGAGGGCCTAACCAATGGGACAACACACTCTGCAAAAAGCATTTTTTCTATTGGCTAATCCCAGACTGGTTGTTGCAGGGCCCATAAAATCGCTCACTCGAACAGTTTAAAAGTGTCAACAATTCTAATCTTTATTTACTCCAAAACGATTAGGTAATAGAATACACTTACAAAAAGGTTCGAAACATTTAAAATACACATCAACCTCCTGGGAGTAAGGTCCCAGATGCACATTCCCAACACAGCCTCATACAGTTATAGGAATTAAAGTGCACAATGATAAGATCCTATACTTGAGCTGTCCCGTTGGAAAGACCCCACCAGTCCAGTCAGGTGTCTCAGCAGTCAGGTAGAGGCATCATCGTGGTTCAGCATAAACCAAGAAAGTGTAGCGAACGCATCCGGTCTGCCTGCTCCACGGGTGGTTCTTACCATGGCCAGTCTCCTCGCTCCCAAGTAGCTTCGGGAACCTTACTCCCAGGAGGGCAGGGATGTGTATTTTAAATGTTTCACACCTTTTTGTAAGTGTATTATATTACCTATGTGTGTTTTGGGTAAATACAGATTAGAATTGTTTTGCCTTTTAATCCATCCAGGTCACGGTATATCTGTAATATTTATTCATCCAGGTCATGGTATATCTGTAATATTCATTCATCCAGGTCATGGTATATCATTATTAGTCATTCATCCAGGTCACGGTATATCTGTAATAGTCATCCATCCAGGTCATGGAATATCTGTAATAGTCATCCATCCAGGTCATGGTATATCTGTAATAGTCATCCATCCAGGTCATGGAATATCTGTAATATTCATCCATCCAGGTCAAGGAATATCTGTAATAGTCATTCATCCTGGTGACATTGTATCCTTGATAGCAACGTAGGTGGGGTGTATTATTGATCTGCAAAGATGAACACATAATGTTCGTTCTGATCCGGCTCCCTGCATGAAGGACTGTAAAAGAGGGAATTGGAGGGAGGGGGGGATAGGGCTCCTCTGTGCATGTCACCATCCCTCCCGGAGGCAAGACAGGATGCAGAGATGTTTGGACAGGAAGACAGCCACTACTCTTCAGTTTCCTGGGCTTTGGACATGGACTTCAGGGGAACCATAAGGAGCAGGAATGTAAGGTAAGGATTTTTTTAAACTGTACAGTGGGGCCAGTATACGGTTCAATTTTAGTTTGGGGGTGGACATGCCCTTTAATATTCATTCATCCAGGTCATGATATATCTGTTGTATTCAGTTAGATCAACTGGAATTTAAGTTTAGTTCTTGAAGACGTTTCACTAGTCATCTGACTGGATTTCTCAATTCAGAATGACTTGTTCAAGAATCTGTTGACAAATATCCTGGAATGTGTCCCAATCAGCATACAATAGCAAGGTGTTAGGGACCTCCCGAATACAGCTGAACCTTTTATATGCTGATTGGGACACTATAACGCTCCGGATTCCCTCGTATTCCTTCAGTCCAAATACCCCAATCTACAACCACTATCTTCACCAATAGACAAGCCCCCGTTTGCTGGAAGGCTAGATGCGCCTCACCGAACACGGTTGCCCCCTGGACTTAGAGTGCAAGGTATTCAAACTGAGGCCGGGAATACAGGAGAAGTCCAGAGTGAAACTAATGGACAAGGCACCAGGAAAGATACAAAGGTCAGAGACCAAAAATACGAGGTACAGACAAGGAGCAGGCAAGAGCAGAGTCAGAATCACTGCAAAGGGTCAAAACCAGGAATCAGGTCGCCAGGCACGGTACAGAGGGTAAAGCAGAAAACGTAGTCGGGAACAAGCAGAGGTCAGGGCAGGCAGATACGAATCGGAGTCAAAAGTAAGGCAGGAGTCAGTAACAGAGTAATCAGATAAAGCCCACCACGAGCAAGATAGTAAACTAACCCCTATATCGGGCAAGGAAATACTAGACTGAGGGGTTTAATTCATACACAGGAATCAATGGGGAGTGAGGAGAGAGTCTGATGCAGGGGATAGGAGCATTTGAATCAATTAGCCCTCCTCCGTCCAATGGCTGATCTGGAGGAGCGGAGGAGGTAGGAACCAGTGCCTAGTCGGATGACTTGTGAAATGTCTTCAGGGACAAGTCCTGCTGGCTCAGTCATTAGCACTGATGCCTTTTATTGATGAAGTCCTGAGTTTGAATCCACCCTTGGACACATCTGCAAGGAGTTTGTATGTTCTCCCCGTGTTTGCGTGGGTTTCCTCTGGGCACTCTGTTTTCCCCACAATCATAAAGACATACGGATAGGTTGTATGTGTCAAATGATTGTAAGCTAATCGGGGCAGGGCCTGATGTGAATGTATACATGTAATTGTATAACACTAGGGAAGATGTTGGTGCTATATAAATCCACAATAATAATAATGTAAACTGAATACCACATATAAACAGTGCAGATGATTGCCAATCCATATAAACTCCCAGAATCCACTGCCAGCTGCATTTCCTATTATTGGAAACCTGTATCTAACCGGATTGCCCTCCAGCCCTGCAAGCACTGATGTGCATTTATGGGCTGGTTGGAATGTTTGAGGTGACTCTATGATAGGACCAACAGTTCTGAACAGGCCGTCTGTGTATAATAAACTATCAATATTAAATCATTTCTCCTGACACCTTTACTGCATATATTTGGATATTTGAAATACCGGTGCTGCAGGTGTATCCTTCCATGTCTAGCCTGAGCTTGTGTTATCGTCGAAATAGATTTTTTTTCTTATATAAGGTAATGTAGTGTAAGATTATAAAGATCTTATAATCTCACATTGCAGTGACTTTAATAGGATGAACTGGGAAGTTCTATAATAATGGTTCTGTCTGAAACTAAGGACACAGATTCAAGAGCAGTGGCTGTTGGGGGGACTTCATTCAATGGCAACACTGATGTCCAGGGAGTCCCACAATGTTACCCTCCCACAGTGAGAAGGTACCACCCCAGCAACTACTGTCAGTAAAAAGTGGACTCATCTTTGGGTTCAGTTTGGGTGCCCCTGAGCAAGGGTCCTGACATTCCCTTACATTTATAGCTTTACCACTGTCCAGGAATCCATCATACCTACAATAGATTATGGAAATAATCAGCTTATTGTATAACTCCCACACTTTGCCTTCTTACTACATACAGAATCGCCTAGAAGGTAGAGGGGTACGTTACATAAGTCTAACTCAGGTGTAAATGACTACTGGTCTATTCTTTTCAAAGTCATTCCAATTAATCATTTTTACAGAAGCTAATTATCTCTCCATACAACCCCCAGCATCCGCTCCTGTGATTGGCTAAGAGGTCACGCCTTAGCCAATCACAGGAGCGAATGCCGGCCAAGCCCCTTCTGTTTGTCTTCCGTGCATGGAGAAGGCACAGAAAACCTCACGAGGTTGAGGTTTATGGCCATTTCCTGCAACATAAAATTTTAGTTTGGGGGGTGGACATACCCTTTAAGAAGGGTTGATCCTGAAGAGAACAAAATCTCCTTTTCCATGGAGCCATTTTGTAGGGATAGAAAATATTCAAGGTCAGTTCTTGAAATGGGGACCCGACCCACTATATGTTATGCAATAGTGTGCTGTAAATACAATGTGTTCATATGCTACTGTACATACAGAATCACCTAGAAGGTAGAGGGGTACGTTACATAAGTCTGTCTCAGGTGTTACTGCCAACTGGTCTATTCTTTTCAAAGTCATTCCAATTACTCATTGTTACAGGAGCTAATTATCTCTCCATACAACCCCTATGAAACTAGCTAATGTTTCCAGAAATGGAATAGGGCGGAGAGACACTAAGTTACTTGTTTATGTCCCTTTCAATCAATGTCTGTGTCCAGAACATTATAACAGGCTCTACCTCCTAAATATACAGAGCCATTTATCAAACTTGCAGACATGGGGGCAGAGTCAATTACCCATGGTATCTGAAACTTCCGATATCGGGGGTTATTGTTAAAGTACGACTGTACGTTTGTGAAGCGCTGTGCTTACAATTACTTATTGTATCGTAATCTTGTTCGCTATTTAAGTGTCGTTATTTTGGTATTAATATTATTTAAGGATCTGTAATGTTATTTAAGGAGAGCTATTCTTATTTAAGTAGGAGTATTCTTATTTAAAGGGCATGTCCACCCCTTCTACAGGTGATAACTAGGATACTGTAAATAGCTTTGTTTGTCTATGCATGAACTTGCTCTTCCCCATTTCTAACAATTCCGAATAAAGGGATTTTATATAATTTTGTGGTGTGCCGCAGGTTCTATTTTTGTTTCTGATTATTCTATATCTGTCTTCCTGCACTGCACCCCCTGTTCTTACAGGGTTATCTAGTGCCCTGATAAATTTACTGTCCACCCCTTCTACAAAAATGTTATGAATTTTGTAGCACCTCCAAAACCATAGTTGCCTGGTACTCATGTTCTTCAATAATGCTCCCAGGCCAAGGAGTCCAACTTACAAACTCCATGATCTTTCTCCTCTGCTGCTGCAACATGACCTTTTTGTTCACAAGCAGCAGCAGTGGATGCTTGATCGATAATGGCTGTCAGCCATTGGCCGTGATGTCACTGTCACAGAGTGACTGACAACTTTACCAGGATGCAACAGGGAGCCGCGGTAGTGGATTGTGGAGTTTGTACGTTGGATTCCTCAGCCTGGGAGCATTTGTGAAGAACTTGAACAATAGCAAATCCAAATAACCACTCACTGTTACTGAAGGTCCTCTGTACCAACTTTCTGCCACAAAGTCCAATTTTCACTTATAAACGAAAACATGGAAGAGTCCTCCAGATTCTTGTGCAAAAGTGTTGCATTTTATTTTTACCCCTTGATACACAGCACGGCGTGCTGTGTATTAAGGGGTAAAAATATAATTTTAACGCTTTTGCACAAGAATCTGGAGAACTTTTCCATGTTTTCGTTTATAAGAATTTTTGAAGAACGTGAGAACAACACAACTGTGGATTTGGGGGGTGCTTCTTAATACATTGAATTTTTGTAGAAGGAGGGAACATGCTCTTAAAGAAGCGGTATTCTAGTTTATGGAGGGGTATTATTTGAGGAGCGGTATTCTTATTTAAGGAGGGGTATTCGTATTTAAGGAGGGGTATTCTTATTTAAGGAGGGGTATTCTTATTTAAGGAGCGGTATTCTTATTTAAGGAGCGGTATTCTTATTTAAGGAGCAGTATTCTTATTTGAGGAGCAGTATTCTTATTTGAGGAGCAGTATTCTTATTTGAGGAGCAGTATTCTTATTTGAGGAGCAGTATTCTTATTTGAGGAGCGGTATTCTTATTTGAGGAGCAGTATTCTTATTTGAGGAGCAGTATTCAGATGACATGTATCTTATTTGAGAACGGTATTCGTATTAAGGAGCGGTATTCTTATTTGATGGGCAGTATTTCTTATTTGAGGAGCGGTATTCTTATTTGAGGAGCGTATTCTTATTTGGAGGAGCAGTATTCTTATTTGAGAGCGTATCACTTATTTGAGGAGCGGTATTCCTTATTTGAGAAGCGGTATTCTTATTTGAGGAGCAGTATTTCTTATTTGAGGAGCGGTATTCTTATTTGAGGGAGCGTATGCTTATTCTATGAGGAGCGGTATTCTTATTTAAGGCGTCTGTATGTCTCTTATTTGAGGAGCGGTATTCTTATTAGGAGCGGTATTCTTTTTAAGGAGCGGTATTCTTATTTGAGGAGCATACCTCTAAGAGAGTATTCTTATTATGAAGCAATAGAATTGGATTCTAGATTTGAGGAGCTATGTATCACTAGAGAGGATTATAAAAAGTAACTTATTGTCGAGTAGCAGTCACATCTATATATTAAGCTACGGCGGGGTATGCTTATTTAAGACTCGTATTCGTTATTTGAGGTGCAGTATTCTGTCAAGCGTAAATATAAAAAAATATAAAAAAGGAAAGGACCTCTGGATCAACCGTAATTCTTAATTTAAGGAGCGTTATTCTTATTTAAGGAGCGTATTCTTATTTGAGGTGCAGTATTCTTATTGAGGACGATACTATAATTGAGGAGTATTCTTATTTGAGGAGCGGTATTTATTGAGGAGCGGTATTCTTATTGAGGTGCGGTATCTTATTTGAGACGGTATCTTATTTTGAGACGGTATTCTATTTGAAGAGGACGGTAGTCTTATTGGAGTCGGTATTCTTATTGAGGAGCGGTATTCTTATTTGAGGAGCGGTATTCTTATTTAGGAGGGTATTTTATTGAGGAGCGGTATTCTATGAGGAGCGGTATTCTATTTGAGGAGCATATTCTTATTTGAGGAGCATATTCTTATTTGAGGAGCAGTTTCTTATTTGAGGAGTGGTATTCGAATTATAAGCGGTATTGTATTTAGGAGGGGTATTATTTAAGAAGGGTGGTGTTTCTTGTTTAAGGAGGGTATTCTATTTGAGCGGTAGCGGGGCGGATTCTATTTGAGGAGCGTATTCTTATTGAGTGAGCGGTATTCTTATTTAAGGAGCGGTATTCTTATTTGAGGAGCGGTATTCTTATTTGAGGAGCGGTATTCTTATTGAGGACCTATTCTTATTTGAGGAGCGGTATTCTTATTTGAGGAGCAGTATTCTTATTTGAGGAGCAGTATTCAGAGGAGCAGTATTCTTATTTGAGGAACGGTATTCGTATTTAAGGAGCGGTATTCTTATTTGAGGAGCAGTATTCTTATTTGAGGAGCGGTATTCTTATTTGAGGAGCGGTATTCTTATTTAAAGGCGTCTGTATTTCTTATTTGAGGAGCGGTATTCTTATGTAGGAGCGGTATTCTTTTTAAGGAGCGGTATTCTTATGTTGAGGAATACCCTAAAATATTACTTATTAATGAGAGCTAATAAGAATTGATTTAAGATTAAAGAAGACTATGGTACAACATAGAAAAAAAAATAACTACACTTGTCATAGCATCCACAACTATATATATAAGACTAAAACAGGCGTAGTCTATTTTAAGACACTTCGGTATTCGTATTTGAGGTGCAGTATTGTCTGTCAAGGAGCGTAAATATAAAAACATATATATAATAAAAAAAAAAAAAGGACAAGGTATCACTAACTGAGAGTCAACACACAGTAAATTCTTAATTTAAGGAGCTTATTCTTATTTAAGGAGCGGTATTTTTTTGAGGTGCAGTATTCTTATTGAGGACAATATTCTTATTTGAGGAGCGGTATTCTATTTGAGGAGCGGTATTCTTATTGAGGTGCGGTATCTTATTTGAGGAGCGGTATCTTATTTGAGGACGGTATTCTTATTTAATATTGAGGACGGTATCTTATTGGGGAGTCGGTATTCTTATTGAGGAGCGGTATTCTTATTTGAGGAGCGGTATTCTTATTTAGGAGCGTATTCTTATTGAGGAGCGGTATTCTTATTGAGGAGCGGTATTCTATTTGAGGAGCAGTATTCTTATTTGAGGAGCAGTATTCTTATTTGAGGAGCAGTATTCTTATTTGAGGAGTGGTATTCGAATTTAAGGGGTATTTGTATTTAGGAGGGGTATTATTTAAAGGGGGGTTTCTTGTTTAAGGAGGGTATTCTATTGGGAGGATTCTATTTGAGGAGCGTATTCTTATTTAGAGCGGTATTCTTATTAAGGACGGTATTCTTATTTGAGGAGCGGTATTCTTATTTGAGGAGCGGTATTCTTATTGAGGCGTATTCTTATTTGAGGAGCGGTATTCTTATTTGAGGAGCAGTATTCTTATTTGAGGAGCAGTATTCTTATTTGAGGAGCAGTATTCTTATTTGAGGAGCAGTATTCTTATTTGAGGAGCAGTATTCTTATTTGAGGAGCGGTATTCGAATTTAAGGAGGGGTATTTGTATTTAAGGAGGGGTATTATTTAAGGGGTGTTCTTGTTTAAGGAGGGGGTATTCTTATTTGAGGAGCGGTATTCTTATTTGAGGAGCGGTATTCTTATTTAAGGAGCGGTATTCTTATTTGAGGAGCGGTATTCTTATTTGAGGAGCGGTATTCTTATTTAAGGAGCGGTATTCTTATTTGAGGAGCAGTATTCTTATTTGAGGAGCGGATTTATTAAGGAGCTATTCTTATTTAGGAGCGGTATCTTATTTTGAGGTGAGTATTCTTATTAAGGAGCGGTATATTATTATTAAGGAGCGGTCGGATATTCTTATTGAGGTGCAGTATTCTATTTAAGGAGCGGTATCTTATTTAAGGAGCGGGTATTCTTATTTGAGGTGCAGTAGTATCTTATTTGAGGAGCGGTTAGGTTATTTTATTGGGAGCGGGATTCTATTTGAGGAGCGGTATTCTTATTTGAGGTGCGGGTTATTCTTATTTGAGGAGCGGTAGGTAGCGGTTTTCTATTTGAGGAGCGGTGTATTCTTATTTGAGGAGCGGGTATTCTTATTTGAGGAGCGGTATTCTTATTTGAGGAGCGGTATTCTTATTTGAGGAGCGGTATTCTTATTTGAGGAGCGGTATTCTTATTTGAGGAGCGGTATTCTTATTTGAGGAGCAGTATTCTTATTGAGGAGCAGTATTCTTATTTGAGGGAGTATTCTTATTTGAGGAGCAGATATTCTTATTGAGGAGTGGTATTCGAATTTAAGGGGGGTATTTGTATTAAGGAGGGGTATTATTTAAGAAGGGGTTGTTCTTGTTTAAGGAGGGGTATTCTTATTTGAGGAGCGGTATTTTATTTATTTGAGGAGCGGTATTCTTATTGATGGATGTATTCTTATTTAGGAGCGGAGGTATTCTTATTTGAGGAGCGGTATTCTTTTGGACGTATCTATTTGAGGGCGGTATTCTTATTTGAGGAGCGGTATTCTTATTGAGGAGCAGTTTTTATTTGAGGAGCAGTATTCTTATTTGAGGAGCAGATTATTGAGGAGCAGTATTCTTATTTGAGGAGCAGTATTCTTATTTGAGGAGCGGTATTCGAATTTAAGGAGGGGTATTTGTATTTAAGGAGGGGTATTATTTAAGAAGGGGTGTTCTTGTTTAAGGAGGGGTATTCTTATTTGAGGAGCAGTATTCTTATTTAAGGAGCGGTATTCTTATTTGAGGTGCAGTATTCTTATTTAAGGAGCGGTATTCTTATTTAAGGAGCGGTATTCTTATTTGAGGTGCAGTATTCTTATTTAAGGAGCGGTATTCTTATTTAAGGAGCGGTATTCTTATTTGAGGAGCGGTATTCTTATTTGAGGTGCGGTATTCTTATTTGAGGAGCGGTATTCTTATTTGAGGAGCGGTATCTTATTTGAGGAGCGGTTATTCTTATTTGAGGAGCGGTTGATATCTTATTTGAGGGCGGTATTCTTATTTGAGGAGCGGTATTCTTATTTGAGGAGCGGTATTCTTATTTGAGGAGCGGTATTCGTATTTGAGGAGCGGTATTCTTATTTGAGGAGCGGTATTCTTATTTGAGGAGCGGTATCCTTATTTAAGGAGCGGTATTCTTATTTGAGGAACGGTATTCGTATTTAAGAAGGGGTATTCTTGTTTAAAGTGTATGTCCACCATTTTTTATCTTTGTGTTATTCACTTTAACTGAAGAACGGGAGGTAAATGCGCTATGTCTTACCTTCCATTCTTCAGTAAAACTTGCAGGAGAGAAGGCAGTACTTACCCACGAATGGTCCAGCTCCGCTGACAGACTCTGGCACCACTGACCGTCTCTGATGCATCCCCAAGAAATAGCGCATTTACCTCCTGTTCTTCAGTTAAAGTGAATAATAGAGATGGCCAAACTTTCGAAAGTTCGGTCCGTTTTCGAAAACGGACCCATTAAAGTCAATGGGAGTCAAATAGTTCGAAAAGTTCTAATTAAAAATACAATTAAAATATCAATGGTAACTTAATGTAAATAGCTGTGGGACCTGGGAAATGGTCTGGGGAACATGTTCGAATATCCGGGACTTTCGAAAAATTTTACTCTCATGAGCGCTATTTTCGAGCTCATTCGCGCCTAGGTGCCATGTACATTTTACTCGCAGATTCGATGCTCGCGTATAGGCTTTAATGGACACTTTACTTGTAGATTCGATGCTCGCGCCTAGATACCATGGACATTTTACTCGCGGATCCGATGCTTGCGTATAGGTTTTAATGGACACTTTACTCGCGGATTCGATGCTCGCGTATAGGCTTTAATGGACACTTTACTCGTAGATTCGATGTTCGCGCTTAGATACCATGTCCATTTTACTCGCGGATCCGATGCTCGCGTATAGGCTTTAATGGACACTTTACTCGTGGATTCGATGCTCGCGTTCACGCCTAGATACCATGGACATTTTACTCGCGGATTCGATGCTCGCATATAGGTTTTAATGGACACTTTACTTGCAGAGATTCCGCATTCACGCCTAGATACCATGGACATTTTACTCGCGGATTCAATGCTCGCGTATAGATTTTAATGGACACTTTACTCGCAGATTCGATGCTATTCGATGCTCGCGTATAGGTTTTAATGGACACTTTGGAAACAGCAAGAAAGCGAGGGTCGCACTCCAAAACAAACTTAAATTTATTATAGACCACACATATATATCACCACACAGGTGATATATGTGTGGTCTATAATAAATTCAAGTTTGTTTTGGAGTGCGACCCTCGCTTTCTTGCTGTTTCCAGTCTATATATATCCATTAAGGGTTGGATTATCTAGAGGAGTAGGCACCCACTTGTGGACGAGTGCAGAGGATCACCCTTAACTTTAATGGACACTTTACTCGCAGATTCGATGCTCGCGTATATGTATAATAGGCATTTTACTCGCACATTCGAACGGTCGAGCATTCGATATTTATCAAAAGTACGAAAATATCGAAAATCCAGGTCCGGGATAGTTCGAGAAGTCTGAATTCGTTTGAATTCAAATAGTTCGTCTCGAAATTGGGTTCGAGTTCTAGTCCATCTCTAGTGAATAACACAAAGACAAAAAAATGGTGGACATATCCTTTAAGGAGGGGTATTCTTATTTCTATATATTTAAATTTGTATTGATAATTGCATTTCAGCCAATGCACAGGTCATCCTTATCTAAATAACTTGTTGCTTGTAATGAAAATGAAAACATCAGTAAAGTTTAGCCATGTGTAATTAATACAAGAGCAAAATCCATTTTCCATGGAGCCATTATGACCTGGTAGGGATAGAAAATATTCAAGGTCAGTTCTTGTAATGGGGACCCGACCTACTATATGTTATGCAACTGTGTGCTGTAAATACAATGTGTTCATATGCTACTGTACATACAGAATCACCTAGAAGGTAGAGGGGTACGTTACATAAGTGTCTCAGGTGTTACTGCCAACTGGTCTATTCTTTTCAAAGTCATTCCAATTACTCATTGTTACAGGAGCTAATTATCTCTCCATACAACCCCTATGAAACTAGCTAATGTTTCCAGAAATGGAACAGGGCGGAGAGACACTAAGTTACTTGTTTATGTCCCTTTCAATCAATGTCTGTGTCCAGAACATTATAACAGGCTCTACCTCCTAAATATACAGAGCCATTTATCAAACTTGCAGACATGGGGGCAGAGTCAATTACCCATGGTATCTGAAACTTCCGTTATCGGGGGTTATTGTTAAAGTACGACTGTACGTTTGTGAAGCGCTGTGCTTACAATTATGATTTGGTTGTGCGTACAATTGGGTATTGTTGTGGGCGACCGTACAATCGCGGTTGTAAATGTGCGATTGAAATTTTGTAAGATCGCTAAATAGCGAATCTATGCCTTTATAAACAGAGACCATGCACTCGCGTAAAACGCTGCTCCTTGTTGCTATGAAATGATCAATATTCTTATTTAAGGTTCACTATTTAAGTATTGTTATTTTGGTATTAATATAACACAGGTATAACAGATTATAGTCACTCCCAGCTGTAAGGTGTTATAGGCTCAAATCACACTCCACCCATCCTCAGTGCTAAAGTCCATAATAATAAAGAAAGTAGCACGAGAGCGCACACAATAAACAAAATGTTTGCAGTATAAATCTGCTGAAGGCTCTCACGCTACTTTCTTTATTATTTTGGTATTAATATTATTCTAGGATCTGTAATGTTATTTAAGTAGAGTTATTCTTGTTTAAGTAGGAGTATTCTTATTTAAAGGGAATGTTCACCCCTTTTTTATTTTGTAGCACCCCCCCAAAACCCAAGATGCTCCCAAAACGAGGAGTCAAACAAACTCCATGATTTGCCTCCTGTGCTTCTGCGACATGCCCTTTATGTTCAGGAGCAGTTGCAGTGGAGGCTTGATTGGTAATGGTTGTCAGCTATTGGCCGTGACGTCACTGTGCTTCTTAATACATCGAATTTTTTAGAAGGGCTGAACATGCCCTTAAAGAAGAAGTTTTCTTATTTAAAGAGCATGTCCTCTCCCCAAACTAAACATTCTCCATCTACTGGCCCCACTGTACAATAAAAAAAAAATCCTTACCTTACATACATGCTCCTTATGGTTCTCCTGTAGTGCATCTTCAAATCCAGGAAACTGTAGGTTAGGACCTTTCTTTCTGTCCAAAAGGTCTCTGCCTCTGCTGTGCCCTTTCAGTTACTGCTGGCATGCGCAGTGGAGCCCTTTCTCCCCCTCTTTCCCGATCCCTCCCTGGCTGCTACTCCTGTAGCGTTAATTCCTTTTCATATACTGTAAGGTATGCCCCCCATCCCCAACCACTATATTCTGACATAAAAAAAAATCGCTTCTGATCTCTACTTACAGCACCTCTTTCCAGCGCTGTTATGCATTGATGGCAGCTGCGGCTGTAATTGGCTTCCTCTCAGCCAATCATAGCCGCAGCTGCCGGCCTGGCCCCCTGCTTGCTGTTCCAGTGGGCAGGGGAGCTGGACCAGAACGGCGAGAGAGCGAGATGCTGTAAGTAGAGATAGGAAGCGTTTTTTTATGTCCGAATATAGCGGTTGGGGGGGGGGCATGCCCTACAGTATATGGAAAGTTTAAAATGAGGGTGGAGATGCCCTTAAAGGAGCGGTATACTTATTTAAGGAGAGATATTCTTATTTAAGGAGCGTACAATTGCGTATTGTATGGGCGATTGTACAATCTTGGTCGTAAATGTGCAATCGGAATTTTGTACGATCACTAAATAGCGATACTATGCCTTTATAAATAGAGACCATGCACTCGCTGTAAAATGCCGTTTCTTGACGCTATTGAATGATCGGTATGTTCTTACAGGGCTATCTACTGGACTTTATTGTCCACCCCTTCTACAAAAATGTTATGAATTTTGTAGCACCCCCCAAAACACAAGAAGCATTATTCAATAATGCTCCCAAGCCAAGAAGTCCAACTTACAAACTCTATGATCTGCCTCCTCTGCTGCTGCAACATGCCCTTTATCTTCACAAGCAGTTGCAGAGCAGGCTTAATCGGTAATGGTTTGCAGCTATTGACCGTGACATCACTGTCACAGTGATGAAGGCTCTACCTGGAAGCAGAAGGGAGCCGCGGCGGTGGGTCGTGGCATTTGTAAGTTGGATTCCTCAGCCTGGGAGCATTATTGAAGAACGTGAGTACAACACAAATGCGGTTTTGGGGGGTGAACATGCCCTTAAAGGGCAAGTCCACCCCCAAAACTAACTTTTTATATTTATTTGGCCCAAATAAGTGCTCCAAAACAAACTTTACAGCATGTAAATCGGTCCAGTGGTTCAAAAGTTACAGACCTTTGTAGCTGGCTTAATCCTGCAGCATGGACCAATACAGCGATGAACAGAGACAGGTTACATTACCTTGCCTCTGTTCTTTTCATGTTCTTGAGCATGTCTGTTAGCATCCAGCAGTGAGAACAGAGGAAGTTGCATCAGTAATGGTCTGACCCCTGGATCCCTGGATTTTCCCTCTCAACCAATCACAGCTGTAAAGTTATGTGTACTGAAGAAATCCAGGATCAACAGCTGCAGCCAGCCAGCCCAGAGAGAGAGATAGAGAGTGAGACACACACACACACAGGCAAGAATTTTTTTTTTTTTCTAAGCTGCAGCTCGGGGTCATCTAAAGAGGAAGTGGAGAGGAAGTGCAGCCTGATATATATCTCATTAAATATCAGGCAAAGCAAATGATTTTGAGAAAAATGAACATGGTGTTTGAGGTTGGTGCTATTATATAAAGAACATATAAAAAGTTTATTTTTGGGTGGACATACCCTTTATTTAAGGAGCGGTATTCTTATTTAAGGAGGAGTATTCTTATTTAAAGGGCAGCTGTGGTCTCCAAACAAGCTAGGGTTAAATGAAAGCCTGCAGTATTCCCCTTATAATGAGCTGACAATCACATCTCTGGCTTCAGCCTGTGAGAAATTATATTGGGGTGAATTTTCTAACTTCCTGCTTCCAGTAGGTTAAGTGACATCACCTGACCTCTGTAAGTACCTGGGGAAGAAATTGACAGTTGACAAGGGTAGCCTATTAATGCAGGCCGAGGCTGGTCACATGGCTGAAAACAGGAAGTGTTCAAGCAGGAAGTAATATTGCTAAACCTTTCCAGCAACAACCTCTCACTCATTTATCTAGAGATGTGATTTTGGTTTTATTTTGAAGGTGTGATGGAAGGCTTTTTATATAATCCTTACTAGTTTGGAAGAATTCGAGACCACAGTTACCCTTTAAGCAGGAGTATTCTTATTTAAGGAGGGGTATTCTTATTTAAGGAGGGTTATTCTTATTTAAGGAGGGTTATTCTTATTTAAGGAGGGGTATTCTTATTTAAAGGGCAGCTGTGGTCTCCAAACAAGCTAGGGTTAAATGAAAGCCTGCAGTATTCCCTTTATAATGAGCTGACAATCACATCTCTGGCTTCAGCCTGTGAGAAATTATATTGGGGTGAATTTTCTAACTTCCTGCTTCCAGTAGGTTAAGTGACATCACCTGACCTCTGGAAGTACCTGGGGAAGAAATTGACAGTTGAGAAGGGGAGCCTATTAATGCAGGCTAGGGCTGGTCACATGACGACAAGCTGGTCACATGGCTGAAAACAGGAAGTGTTCAAGCAGGAAGTAATATTGCTGAAACTTATTGGGGTATTATCTGTTGTATTCAATTAGATCAACTGGACTTGAAGTTTACTTCTTGAAGACGTTTCAAGACTTCAAGTCCAGTTGATCTAATTGAATACAACAGATATACCATGACCTGGATGAATGAGAACTTTCATAAGCTTATTGGTATTGGTATTCTTATTTAAGGAGGGGTATTCTTATTTAAGGAGGGGTATTCTTATTTAAGGAGGGGTATTCTTATTTATGGAGTGGTATTCTTATTTAAGGAGGAGTATTCTTATTTAAGGATTCTTTTAAATATGAAATTATTATATATCTTTCTATATATTTTAAAAATACCACCCAAAGTAACTTCATTAATATGTATTTAGTTATGACAGCCTATTATTACCAAAATTACCATTTGTCATGTGACTTGATCTATAATTATCGTTCCCTTTATTTGCTGACCTTGTAGCCTATAATCTCCTTTGCACGAGATATTACCTGAATATTGTTACTTGTTATCCTTCAGCTGTAGGTTTGCCTTATGGGGCATTCCATAGAAAAACATTATAGAAAATGTGAGACAAACAGGGCTTTACCTTTGCTTTACCTACCTGCTGGACAGTCCGAGCTCTTATTTACATCTTTACATATCTGATCACAAATAGTAGATTAGCAGTGCAGGAAGGCGGACCAAGGGTGGGCGTTATTGGTAATAATGAATAATATTGATCCTTTATAGTGATTATTTTTTAGCCATGAAAAAGAACTCCTATATGACCGCAATATCACAGTATTTTTCGAATTTGGTAATTTACGATTTTATAAATATTGGCCCGTTTGTGGTAAAAACATAGCGTAAACCAAAGTATCGGTATTTATGACTGGACCGTTGGTTTTCTAGCGTAAAATAATGCTAAAATTAAAATGAACTGTAAAATGAACAATATCGTACTATAATTTTATAAGCATTTTGCAGCCGTGTGAGGTGGTTGGAAGACCAGAGTGGAACCAGAATTAATATTAGTGTCAGATTAAGGAGCTACATGGAAATTCTGTGATATTGCTCCCATCTGGGTGAGGTGTCAAGGGTCAAAATATTTGAAAAAAGTGCAGAAAGCAAAGAAGTCGTCAGCATGTTCCCAACAGGACCTGTTGTTTATTTGCAGGACCTGTCATTAGGAGTGGGATTTGTCCTCGAGAGAAAAATAAACTGTCCTATACATCTAAAGATTAATGATGGCCGAAACCACCACCACAGAGTTTTTCATTGCAGAATTTTGTTTTAAACTACATTTTGTCAGCTTTGGGATGAAATTTTAGCGGTAATCCAGACAGTGAAATTACCTCTTTAAAGGTAAAATTTTATAACTTTCATTTAAAATGATTATTACCCCCCAAACCCCACTTTCGCAGGTTTTATATTTTTCAAAGATCCCCCAGAACTTACTCACCTGACCTGGTCCCTCGCCATCTAGGTGCCCCCCTGCTCCGGTTTCGAGCTTATTGCAAGCAAAAACAGGAGCAGGGGACTTCTGTGCTGACAGCCCCTTCACTTCCTGGTCGCGGCCGGAACCAGGAAGCAGCAGCTGCGGAGCAGAAGCAGCGAGGGACCGCGTCAAGTAAGCAAGTTCTGGGGGATCTTTGAAATATGTAAGTCATTCGAAAGTGGGGTTTGGGGGGGTAATCATTTTAAAGCGACGTTATTTTTAGGCTGGACATTCCCTTTAAAGCTGGTAATTTTGTTTATCTGCTGCCCATCTCTACCAATTATCGTAAGGCTGCAGTTCAGAACAGAGAGCATGTGAACAAAACCCTGTAGCAAAACAAAAAAATACAGACATCTTCAAATACTATTATTTTTACTGCTACTGCGTTTGTCATGACCACAGGTTCCTACCCTGTCCGTAAATATATAATAATCTCCATTTTCAAAGTAATAACCTTTCAGTGAAAATGAACTCGACTCAACATTTAACACCTAATACCAGAACAATGTGTTCTTTAACTCGGCGCTATAAGAGACAAAAATGTCCTATTGAATGTGTATTAGAGACCTTATTGTGTCAACAATTATGTAGCAGGTAAAAAGACTTTTTTCCCGTTGACAGGTGATAATTATCCCTTTGGACAACATCTAATTATCAGCTTGAAGAGACTTTTTAACTTCTGGGTTTGATGCTATATATATATGTGTGTGTGTGCTCCTTTATACAAGTGCAAAGAGAAGTTGAATTGCAGAACAAGAACGCGGTGGAGCATTGAAGCACACAGAAAGCTCTTTGTGTGCTGACTGCTGAAGACTTAAGCTATGGTGAATGAGGTACAGAAAAGGAGATCACCTATTCTTCTGCCCCTCAGATCTGACAACCAACATTCTAATAATTCAAGAACCTCCAAGCAAAATGAAGCCATTGTGAAACTTCTAGAAGCTGAAAGACCATCTATCAACTTAAAGCCAATACATGATAAAAAACCAAGTCATGCAAATAAAGCATCAGACGATAAAATCCTTCCAGTGATGCACAACTTGGAAAAGTTTCATCTTCCAAAAAAGGAAGAAGAAGTAAAGAATTTTTCCAGATTTCCTCCAATGCAAAGCAAGTACTTGCCTAGTCTAAAACAGCCAAAGGTGACGTTCCCGCCGATGAAGGACATCCAGACATCAAGAAGACGTCTCTCTGTTCCGGATCAATCCCTGCTCAGAATTCCAAAACCAATCTTAAAGAAAAGGAATTCTGTTTCCATAGAATGCATCAGGTCTGATGATGAACCACAAGCTAATGTTGCTGTCTCCGCTCTTTGGAACCTTCCATGGGAGAGAGACTTATACTTACCCCCTATTAACAACAATGGTATGTTAGTCTTTCTTGATGATGATGGCACCCTTCCTCCTGTGATAAGAAGAATTTTAGATGCTCCTGTTTACAACTTTAGCCAAGAGTTCACCCAAGTATTACGTGAAATGAAGAATACAGACCTACCCTAGCTGGCCTTGGACACAGCCTTAAAGACTAGACAATAACAAACAGAACCATATAGACCATTCAAAACCTGTCAAATGCTAGATTAAAAGTTCTACTTAAAATCTTACTTGTTTCACAATTATAGGATGTGTCAAAACTGTTTATGGCCTTCAGCTTGTGAATATCTTGTTACTCAAGAAAATCATGTCTCTGACATCTTCATGGAACCGTTCTTTGAAGGTCTTCAATACCCAGGTCAAGTATTTAAAAACCTGGTCTACATTATGAAGAGAGAAGAAGAGACTGTCAGCCTAAAGGCATATGGACAAATGTATGGGACTGAGCAAAATATTGTTGTGGGGTTTATTATTAAATTACTATTTTGCATAACTAATTGATATTGTAATTTTGTGCAGTTTTTTGATTGGCTATGTAAGAAACTCACGTAAAAAGGGCTGTCATTTTTCCATTTACCCATCTGAAATATACATGCTGCAAGGCTGAAATATACATGCTGCAAGGCTGAAAATATACATGCTGCAAGGCTGAAATATACATGCTGCAGGGCTGAAATATACATGCTGCAAGGTTAATTACCAGTTCATTAAATGCAATGCTGTATGGCTACATTGAAACTGATTCAGCCTGCATCATACTTCTAAAGCAAACACTCATCAACTTTTAACATGTAGATTTCATATGTGTTGGGTCTTAAAGGGAAAGTTAGCAACCCTAAATGTAGTGGTTTAAAATACATACAGGGTTATTCAATAAAAGTTCTTATCAATTAAAATGGTGCTAAATTTGCCCCAGCCAATCAGATCTTATTTAGCATTTGAAAGCTAACATCTGATTGGTTGGGGCAAAATTAGCACCATTTTAAACAATAAGAACTTTTATTGTATAACCCTGATAATTTGTTGTACTTAAAACCTTTTTCCAACTATTTATAAATCTTAAACAAGCAGGATTTGTTTATTTTTTAAATGGTGTTTGATCGGAATGGAGGTTTTATAGGATCATATTTGTAATGATATTTTACAACTGTGTTAAAGAATGCAATATTGCACCTTTAATTCTGATGTAAAATACTCATGGGAATCGATATTTTATAATGGAATATTTATTCTGTTGTAAATATTGACCACGGTACAAATATGCAGTAATGGTCATGGCCAGTATAGGTATCCCAATTAGGTTAATAAATAGCCCACATACTGTAATGATGTGAATAAGTCACCGACTCACAGAAATACTATAGATCTATTATCCATAGATATCACAGTGCAACAGAAGTGTAACAAGCTTTTGCACTAGTGAACCCAACAACCAGAATTCCTTACTGTAGTCAACATTAGCCCAACCTAAATCTGATATATACAGACATGTTTTTAAAGGCGTAGAATCAAGTGGTTTGGTTCACTGTTGCTCATTGAGTTTTAACATATAAGTTGGTAATTTATTTAGGATGGGGGGTTATAGCTTCCTATGTATCTCGCCGTTTATTTAAGAAACAATAATACACTGTGAAGGGATCACGCTTGCCTGGGGTATCGGTCATAAAAGATATAGGGCCCTATTTATAAAAGATCGGTATCGTTAAATACCGATCGTTATCGGTAAATACCGGTTGTTATCGGTAAATAACGACCGGCATTTACCGATAACTACCGGTATTAAACGATATCGGTAAATACCGTTCGTTATCGGTAAATAACGGTCGTTATCGGTAAAAAAACGGTCGTTATTTTACGATAACGATACCGATCTTTTATAAATAGGGCCCCATATTTCCTAAGCATGTGATTGGAGGGTTTATATTATACCCATTGGTTTTAGAATAAATTAGTTTACACAACATGAAATAATCAGGTTTTGTGTTCCGTCCCATGAATTGATTCTAAACTGTAGTGTTACTGTGTTTACATGATGGACAATGACTTGTAACAATGGGTATTTATTTTCCAGTGCACTATATGGGTGACTTTGTAGCAGTTGTGGATAGAACAGTCCATTTAAACAGGGCCAATGTGTACATGTCATTCATGTTATATAGATAGGCGAAGATTGCAGTTATATTTACTTCTGCTATTCAAACATTTTAATAAAGGTTTAAATTGTTACTTATTTAGTTTGGTCTACGTTGTCTCGTTGCTTAAACCTATACAGCTAAGTCAATGTTTTAATGCTGGACCAAGCTAGGAGCACAGAAAGAGACTTCTACAGCTTTGCTCCTCACTGATTCCATAAATGAGGGATTTTAAAGAAAAACTTTATTGGTGTGGCTCCACCCCCCTTTTGGTTGAGGGCCTAACCAATGGGACAACACACTCTGCAAAAAGCAATTTTTTCTATTGGCTAGATCCCAGACTGAGTTGTTGCAGGGCCCATAGAAATCGCTCACTCGAACAGGTTATAAAGTGTCAAACAATTCTAATCTTTATTTACTCCAAAACAAGCTTAGGTAATAGAATACACTTACAAAAAGGTTCGAAACATTTAAAATACACATCAACCTCCTGGGAGTAAGGTCCCAGATGCACATTCCCAAACAAGCCTCATACAGTTATAGGATATTAAAGTGCACAATGATAAGATCCTATACTTAGCTGTCCCGTTGGAAAGACCCCACGCAGTCACAGTCAGGTGTCTCAGCAGTCAGGTAGAGGCAATCATCGTGGTTCAGCATAAACCAAGAAAGTGTAGCGAAACGCATCCGGTCTGCCTGCTCCACGGGTGGTCTTACCATGGACCAGTCTCCTCGATCCCCTAAGTAGCTTCGGGAACCTTACTCCCAGGAGGGCAGGGTGATGTGTATTTTAAATGTTTCTAACCTTTTTGTAAGTGTATTATATTACCTATGTGTGTTTTGGAGTAAATAAAGATTAGAATTGTTTGACACTTTATAACCTGTTCAAGTGAGAGATTTCTATGGGCCCTGTCTCTCTTGTTTGTTTAGTTGTATCCCCCTTTCCCTTTTTTGGGAGGACCTTTTGAATGCAAGGTGTGGATGCTAATTGGGATTTTCCAGGGTACATAATTGCCACAGATTCTTGTACAAGTCATTCTGAATTGAGAGATCCAGTCGGATGACTAGCGAAACGTCTTCAAGAACTACATTTCAAGTCCAGTTGATCTAATTGAATACAACAGAAACAACATGAAATAATCAGGTTTTGTGTTCACGTCCCATGAATTGATTCTAAACTGTAGTGTTACTGTGTTTACATGATGGACGGTTTACATTGTTACATATATTTAGTTCGATCTACGTTGTCTATTCTTTTTAAATCTTAGATTCTTACTGGCCTATGTATTAAAAGTTCTTATCGTTTATAACCAATAAGATTTTAGCTTTCAAATGGTAAATAACATCTGATTAGTTGGGGCAAAATTAGCACCATTTTTAACGAGAAGAACTTTTTTATACAGCCATAATTCCTAGCGAGTTATGATTGGTTGATTTATACAGTCCTCCTTCCTAGCGAGTTATGATTGGTTGATTTATACAGCCATAATTCCTAGCGAGTTATGATTGGTTGATTTATACAGCCATAATTCCTAGCAAGTTATGATTGGTTGATTTATACAGCCATAATTCCTAGCGAGTTATGATTGGTTTGCTAACTGCTCTTTCTTGATGACAGGAAGGTCACCCAACAATAACTGTACAAGGGGCAGAGAACGAGGGGACTAGAGAACTCACAGAACATGTGCAACTATATAAAAATGTCCAGGACTCACTCTGGTAGGATATACAGCAATTTGTAAGTTATACATTACATAATACGGCTATATCGCACATGCGCGTAATGTGTGCTTCAGCTGTACAGGAGAAGGAAGCAGTTGGAGATTTCAGTGTGGCTGAGGTGGATCACGCAAAAGGTAAGTTCCTTCATATTTTCTTTCCAGGTCCCTGCTTTATTGATTGAAGAACGGGAGGTAAGGGATAGCTCCTTAACCTCCTGGGCTTCAATCAATAGATTAAAGGGATAGTTCACTTTTGTGTGAACTATTCCTTTAAAAGATACATTTTGGGAGGTTTGAGTGCTGGGTGCTGTATAAGGGGAATTTCAGACCTTGCTATGCTCTATTTATCTTTGTTGCAGATGTAAAACACTATTGAACTATATTTCTGTGTTTGGAGAGGACACTCCCTTTAATATTTTTTATTTAGTAGTGCTTTACCATAAAATATTATGTATGTTATGTTTATATAGCGTGACTTGGGGGCGAAGCGCTGTACAATATTAAAATACAGGGGGGGGGGGGGAGTACAAGGGGATGATAAATAAATACATAAATATATAAATAAGTATTTGCATCATGAAATATACAAGTGCTTGAAACATGTAACATGTCCCTGCCCCATAGAGCTTGGAATCTAATTAGGTGGGTAACATACAGATACATAGGAAATATTATAAGCAGGGCTTATGTTGACTATAGAATGGCATGAAAAAGGTTGCCTAGCAAAGAGAATCCCACGATCTAAAATATATTATCAGCTGGAAAGTAGGTGAAATGCATTTACTGTTAATTGCGCCTGCAGTGTCTCTATAGAGACTGTATATACTGTACGTGCATCTTCCTTTTTTATTATAAAAGATGGTTCTGATTTTTTATCTTTCACGTGTCTGCTTTGAAACTAGGTAACCAGGAGAGAGAGGCAATATCCTTTAAAGGACAACTAAAGCCACAGAACAACACTGAACCAGAAGGCAGAACACCTTAATATAAAACCAGTAATCTGTGTCTTACCTCTCATTTTGATACAGGCGCTGGGAAATTTACCTAAATAACATAAGGTTTGTGCTTTACTCAGCATTCTAGTATCACACAGTTTGGTCAACAACCATTATGTTCTGCACATGCTCAGTCCTTAGCTATGGCACAAACTTGTTACAGTTGGTCACACCCATTAATAATATCTAGCCAATCCTTTTACAGGACAGATAAAGCAAGGAAGCCTGTGACACAGGTCAGGAGGTGTGGTCTGACACTGCACATACACACAGATACTTTATCCAGTTCTTAACAGGCTTACATTTACTTTAATACAAGTTACTGAAGTGGGATTTTATAGCTTATTGGTGTTTTTAGGGGGGTTGTTTTCAGATTCTGGAGTATAAAAATTGGGTTTAGTTCTCCTTTAAGCTCTACTCTCCCTAATTATGTAGAGACTATGTTAGAAAAACAAAGCTGTGTTTTACCTCCTGTTCTTCAATATCGTTCTTGTACCTTCCCTTCTCTCCTGGCTCCTGCAGGTTTTATTGAAGAACGGGAGGTAAGACACAGCTCCTTTACCTCCCGTTATTCAATAAAACTAAATGGCAAAAAACATTTTTCCAGTGGAGATCCCCTTTCATCTAGCCATACACTGGCCAACTTATGTTCTATGGTTGCAAATAATGATACTATTGTATTAAATGAGCTTATACAATAATAATGTTATTAAGGGCCAATATTAGGTTTAATGGCATGCTCTGTGACAAGCCTTGACCCCTAATCATGATTGTAAACACACACCCCAGCACAATCATTGTCAACAGCCACAGACCCCACTTCCACCCTAGTGGCCATATTTAAAACTCCATGGTATCGCAAGTTTGCAATACCTCGGGTTATTATTAATGTATGACTGTGGTCGTAAATGTATGTTCGTAGTTCTACATTTACGACAAACACTTGTAAATATATGAGCGATTGTTCATACATTGTATGGGAGACCGACTGTGAGTTTGCTGGCACAAAGGAGCTCTCCCTCTCCACATCCCTCCATGCTGCATGGTTTCTGTCGTAAAAAATAAACTTTACTGTAGTAACACAGTGTTTTAACTTTCAAAGTGCCCAGAAGTAGACTTACTGTTAGGTACCTGTATGACTTCAGGCAAAGGATGGACACAGGAGGGTCGGCGTCCACAGCAGAAGACAAGAGGCACAGCAGAACTGGAACAGTCACAGATTAGTAGCAAGGTATACAAGACAGGATCAGGATAAAGTTCAAGGTAGGGTAATATCCAAAGCAGGATAAGAGCAGAGTTCAAGGCAGGAGCAAGATACTCAGTACTAGGCAGGATAATCAGTAAACTAAAACCCAGCACACAGAGCGTAGGATCTAAGTGCTAAAATCGGGCACCAGGTCTCAAGAAAGGCATCCTTTTAAATGTTCGCGCCTCCTAGTGACGTCATGCCCATTGCGCGACACTGATGTAGCGCCGGCTTCTTTGCGCCTTGCGCGTGACGTCAGTGCTTTGGGACACTGGCCGCCGCCATCTTGGATGGAGTGGAACAGCCGGAAAGGTAAGTATTCTTTCTGACACTTACTGAGTAGAAATACTTATCACTTTAGTGACGAGAAATACAAATCAGAACAGTTGTAACCTCTCCTGTAAAGGGTTTTTTCCTTTCATGTTAAAGGAAAACAAAAAAGGAAAAGTTCATGGGACATGGAGGTAGGATTGGTACTTTCTACCTCCCAATAACATTTCTATAAGGGGAGCGGCAGCATGAAGAACAATGCTTCTGCCACGCTTCCTGAGTGCTTCAGGAATATCTTTAAAACAGGAAGGCCCAGGGCCATAACCTGGTTGATGAAAAACGCATGTGCTGTAGCTCCTCAATAATACAATATTGGGAGGTAGAAATAATAAATCCGACCTCCCTGCCCCAGGTACTTTTCATTTTTAAAAAGTTGATTTTTACTCCACTGTGGCATCTAAACATGGAAAATCATGAGCCTGTAGGCACAAAAAGCCTGGCGCCCTGAACCCCACCCCTCAACACAGACCACACATCCCAAACCACACCAATTTTATAGGGGAGGAAAAACATTATTATTATGCTGAAAATTAGGAAATGTAATAAACATGAACTGGTATATTAATATTATTATATAATAATAATAATAACTTTACCATAGGGGATGTCAGATACTTTTTAAAATCCTGATGTGCTGCAAATTTAAGTGGCTACAGTAGGGGACACATTAAAAGCTGCCCCTGTAACCACTGGCACCCCTAGGCGTGTGCCTACTGTGCCTAATGGTAAATCCGGCCCTGCCAGTGATAACACTTAAGTCACATACACAAAGGTAAGTAATAGAGGTTGTATAACGTCTCTGCCTAGCATACACTAATTTTGTTTATAATTGGCTAAAAACAGCATGTGTTTTAAACAACGCAACTGGGTGTATGATGCAACCTAATGTACCATAAAGTTTCCTAACATTTTAATTGGTTAAAACATATACAGTGGTTTCATTTCATTTTGTCTATTATATTTAAAATAGGGGTAGCAGCTCAGTAATTACTTTTACAACTTTATATATTTTTTTGTTCAAGCTAATATACTATAAGAATTAGAGATATTCGAAACGCTTAAAGGGCATCTATAGTGAAAAAAACACATTGCCCCTTTGCAAAGTTAAATTCATGTACTCTGTGCTGCCTTAATCCTATTAGTGACTCTGTTTAACCACGGTGTCAGATCTGTGTGCAGCCCTCCCCCCTTCCCCCTCTTCCCTGTTACCTCCTCCATGTCTCAACTCCGGCTAACCGACAAGCTTATCATGTGCAGTAGGAGTTAAAAGTTCAAGATGCTGAAAAACACACCCACGCACAGTGGCCAATAGAAAGCAAGCTGTCTTGGAGACACGGAAGAAGGAGAACAGTACAGTTTACGATCTCTCACTTTGGGCCCTATTTATAAAAGATCGTTATCGAAAAAATAACGTTCGCTATCGTAAAATAATGACCGTTATTTCCCGATCGTTATTTTTTCGATAACAATCTTTTATAAATAGGGCCCTTTGTGACCCATCATCAATCAGTGAAAGCTATTAAGAAGGGGGGTCAAGTGCAGCCTTATATCTGCCATCAAAGCTACCTCTCTCCCCCTTCTAATGCTGTTATCTCTATGTTCATTACAGAGCAGGGAGGGAGGATCACGTCACAGGGATTTGATTGACAGTCCAAGTAGGAGTAGAGGAATGCAATCTCTATTCTTCTAACTGGTGTATCTCGGGACAGAGAGGGAATCTGAACAAAGTGACACTCTGGGGGTTGTGGGGAATTATAGAACACATGGAAAGAAAGAAAAATGTTTTAATTTTCCCACTATAGATGCCCTTTAAGTTTCTTTCTGTAATCTGAAAACACAACGTACTTTCGAAGGTTCCTAACGCATTTTCGAGGGTTACCGAATGTACGGGGTAAGTTTCGGTAACCCTCAAAAATGACCTCGTACTTTGGATAACCCTCGCAAATACAATTGGAAACTACTTTCAAATTTCCAGTCATATTTTCAAGGGTTATCAAAGGAAATTGGATAGGATGCAGAGAGTAGTTGTTTATGGCGCTTCATCAATATGGATTAAAGTTCTAAGGTGGACTTGGAGTTTTGGTGGATAACAAACTTGAAGGGCATCTATAGTGGGAAAATGTAATTTTTTTTTTCTTTCTATGTGTTCTATAATTCCCCCAACCCGCAGAGTACCTTTGTTTTCTTCACTTTCCTCCTCTGTCCCGAGATATATAAAAAAAGTCAAGATTTCAATACGCCACTCCTGCTTGAGCTGTCAATCAAATCCCCTAACAGCATGCCGGTGTAGTGTGTAGGCTTACACAGGTTTTACAGCAAGTCTCCCAGAGACATAAAGGGAAGGAGAAAGAAGCCTACACCAATTTATTGCCCGTCAAAGGGATATTGGGCTGCAGTAATAAGGCAGGACTCGGGCCTTTCCTAACCCACCCCTCACACTCCTTATGTAGCAAGTATCTTCAAACCAGGCTTACATACCGAGGTTTGTTTTTTTTTTGGTTTACAAAGGTAAGAGTGATGTGTAGGAGGATTAATGCGCATGAGCGGCTGGGTTTACGGGCTTGGTTTACAGCCGGACTACTTGAATGGTGGAATGACCAGAGAGGGGAGGGGGGAGTGAGGAGCTCTGCAGTAAATCAGACAGTGTGCAAACACAGAGCCACAGAGGAAGGTGGGAATAAGGCAGAATATACTAACCTTTTTTTAGTGTCTGGATTAGAGCAATGTATACATTTCACTATAGATGCCCTTTAAAGGTAGAAAACAGTGCAAAGCTGCAATTGCTAGAGCCAGCAAGATATTGTTTTGTATAAAGGGAGCTTGAAAAAAAAAAGTTACAATTATGTACGCTGGAGAAAAGGCGCTTGCGTGGGGATATGATTACTGTGTATAAATACATTAACTGGCCATACAATAAACTATCTGGGGCATTGTTCACCAATAGAACATGTCAGAGGACACACGGACAACCCTTAAGACTTGAGGAAAAAAGGTTTAGGCTTCAAGCTCGGAAAGGGTTTTTCACTGTGAGAACGGTAAAGCTATGGAACTGTCTTCCAGTGGACGTTGTTACGGCAGGTTCATTGGTCAGTTTAATAAAAAGCTGGATGAGTTTCTGCAAACAAGGAATGTTACAAGTTACTGGTATTGATACATAAAGTAGAGTTGATCCAGGGAAATTTTACGATTGCCACTTGGAGTCAGGAAGGAATTTTTTCCCCTTCATAAATTTGGTGGGGTTTTTTTGCCTTCCTCTGGATCAACAGTTAGGCAGGAAATGAGGATATTGGTAGATGGGTTGGACTGGATGGACGTATGTCTTTATTCAACCTCAGATAAACGTATACATTATTTTATAGTATAGGAAGGAGGAAGGATATATCTGGGGTGTTGCAAACATTGGAAATATTATTTTAACAATTGAACTATTTTTTGCATAATTGCCATCTACTTATAGTTCTTATCAAATATTGTTTACCAGGCGTTTGTTTTTACTAACCGTGGCCATACCATTTTGCAATCGCATGTCAGTCAGGTAAGTAAAATTATCATAATGTATGGCCATCTTAAAGGGCATGTCCACCCCCAAAACTAAAATTTAACCCCTTACTGGCCACATCAAGTAGTTTAAAACAATCCTTACCTTACATTCCTGCTCAAAATAGTTCCCCTGCTGGCCCCTACCAAGTCCAGGAAACTGCTGTGTAGGAGCAGTGTGTGACTCATGCTTTGCCTGAGACTTCCTCAACCTCATCAAGGTTGAGGCATGCTCAGTGCAGCCCTCCCTGCCTCTCAGCCAATCACGAACGCGGCTGCCGGTCCCGCCCCTGCTTTCCAATTCCATGCAAGCAGAGGCCTGAACAGTGGCAGCAGGGGAAAGAGGGCAGGTAAGTAAGAATCGGGGGACTTTCTAACAATTATATTAATGCGGTTGGGGCTGGGGGAGCATGCCCTACCACATATCAAAAGTTAAATTTTGGGGTGGACATGCCCTTTAATGTTGAAAATGCCTTTAAGATATCAAAGTGTCAAGTGCCAATAGTGGATGGCAGAGTCTATATTATATAAGGGCAGGGAAGTAAGTAGAATTCTTTAAAATATGATTCTAAACCATGTAAGGTTTACTTCTCCTTTACATATTATGGATATGAACTCTTATCTCTCATATTTAAACAGACAAGCCATTAGAATCAAGTCACATGTCATAGGACCACATTGTAAAATCTCACGTGCTGTGTTTATGGGAACCTTTTCTGCAATATCCTGGAGACATGAGTACACACCTGTGAGAGAGCAGCTAGTAGCCTTAGGGGCCTACAACCACCTTGACTCCCCCGTCCTATGTCACTGCATACCAGAGAACTCTGAAGATTTGACCCAGAGAACTTCATGTTTTGTCTGAAAGGCTTTTGTGTGACGTGGTCCTGACAAGCCACTGACAGGTCCTTGTCTAACTGCTCACCTGCTGCATTCCTGGGTGATCATGGGACAGTTTATGCAAACAGCAGTAAGGACGCCTCCTGAGCTTCCAACCCAACCAGATGGCATCTGTTTAGAAATATTAGTGATTTACATCTATTAATATAAACTATTCATTTATTTACTTATACCTTGTTCTCCTATTTTAAATATTTTATTTTGGGGGATGCATCCTTATTAAATGTAGAACATAGAAATCCTATTCTCCTTCTATATTGCCCGGAGACCCTTTTCCATAGCTCTAAAGCATGCTGTTATTAGAACATTAACCAAATAAATAGTAATAATATTACATTCATAATTAATTCTAATAACTGTTTACAGGACGCTATCTACATAAAGATGTCCCTTTTAGGTACAGAGCTTTACATTTTAATGAAAAGTCACAAGATAAAAGAACATGAGCTAAAAATGTGTCAGTCACCCAGCACTGTCTGGCCAGTGTACGACGTCTTTGACATGTTGATACCCAGACATATTAACCACATATGTGTCAGTTTAAATCATGCCCCATGGAGACAATAGACAATAGAGGTTAAATAGGAGCCTGACACAAGAATGTTGTGATGACAACACATAAAGTTTTTAACTTAAGATAGGGCGATGCATAGAGAGCCGCTATTGTTCTCTACTGTCCTCTCAAGGCAATGCACCGAGCCAATAGGGCTCTCTATACATAGCGAATGCCAACTCTTAGACGCTATCGGCAGCTGACATTATTTGTCTCTTAAAGCTGTGTTAACCCTTGGTACATCGTTTGACGCCTATAGAGCCTTGAGAGGCTCTCCGTAAATCACCCCAATAATAAACATGCATCTGTGCAAGTTGGAATTCGTGCTGTATATCACGTTAGGTATCATGTTAGATATTACTGGACTCTACCATGATGGATGTTAATAAACTATTTTTTGCCTTGCCTGCAGTGCAGCTTTCATTATTCCGTCTGGAACAAAGCCTTTCAGCCGGCTACTTCATTGAAGAAACGTGTTTTTTATTAAAATGTTCCATTTAAATGTCTCGCGTTGTAAAACCGATTCGTAGCTTTCAGAGAAACCCACAAAAATAGTTTTCGTGTAAATTAGAACAACGTGTAAATATTAAAGACCGGGGGAATGTTGTATGTTTCTGATTTCTCCTGGATGACAAAATGATGTGGGAGATAACAAACTTGTTTAAAGGATCATGTTACTGGAATGGTTTTTGTTGCGAATTCTACAGGTTACATGGGGAAAACCAACGCTGATCGACTGTTATGTCATAGGAACTAAGCTGGGATCTATTTTTGGCTTGTTTGGGTCTAGGGGAGAGCACAGCCAGTCAAAAAGATTCCTGCAAGCAAAGTGAACGTATTAGTATCTCAGACTGAGTAAAATACATTCTGAAACTGAATCTTTTCTGTTTTCTCAGGAATTTGCAGCCTGATTCATTGGTTTCAATGAGCCTCAGCCTTTGCTTATTGCAGGAACATCAACCCAGACATCAGCAAAAGTTTCAAAGTTAACCACAAGCACTTTTTGCGCCTGGAAGCTCTGGTGCCCAGATGGGTCTAGACTAGAGCCAGGGACATCGTCCGCAGTAAATGATCTGGAAAACAAGGGAGGTTCTTGGCACATTGCTTGGAAGGAAGATACAAATTACAGAAAAAGAGGGAATATTCCCTTTTTTATGAGTTACCTTATGCCAAAGCCAAAAAAGCTTTTCCTTCACAAAACTGCGGGGTCTTTCTGCACCCCATTTCCATGTGAGTCTATCCCTGGAAGTTCTTTATTTATCGTAGGGAGTTTCCCTTGTTTCAGATTTATTTTTATTGGCATCTGAATTGATGTCTGGAGATATTTAATGTTAAGCTTGGAGTTTCTGGTTTTCTGCAACCTTCCTTTGCCATTGCTAGTACACCACCAATCCGGCCTTGTTCAGCATTCCTCCTGAAGGGGTCCAACAGGAGCACAACATTGTGAAGTTGATCTGTTATGATGAGGATTTTGATTTTCCTTTTTGTGGCTTCCCTGGTTGGACTGTTGAAGGGTTGTCAGCTTCCCAGTGATTGGAGACCCCAAACAGAAGCCTGCAGAGCTGAGCTGGTGGAGACGATAGTATTTGCCAAGGTCTTGGCTCTTTACAAGGATAGCTACAGTGTGTACAACTTCTTACCTTGGCAGTATAATTCTGACTTGTTCTACTCGGCTGAGATTGAGTTGCTGTGTGACCAGGCTTGGGGCAGTATGCTGGAGGTGCCAGCTGGCTCTAGGGTGAATGTGACAGGTTTGGGATACTTCCACTGCTACTCATATACCGTCATGGAAAACAACAGCTATTACTTCTTTTTAAGGTAACATCTCTCTGGTCTTAAGAATTTTAACCTATTAACCATAGATTGTTACATTTATCTGGTCTTTCAGTTAACATTGTTTGCCCTGTGTTCTTTATTACAACCTACACCAGGACAGAATGGGACAGGTTCTTTGCAGATGTCAGACATTAGTCATTTTGATGTAGTAGAGTAGCCTTCAGGATCAGGGTATCTCGGCATCCTTATACATTGGGGGATACTGGGTATAAGATCTCAACCATCAATGTTTTAACATGTTGGGTTTATTTACATGTTGGATTTAGAAATTTGAACCTTTTTGCCCCAACATGGATTGGTTTTAACCATCTTTTGATTAGATTGTTAGAATCTTTCACAGACAGTTGGTAGTTCCTTTCTTAGCACGAATGTCCAACCTGCAGCTCTACAGATGTTAGAAAATTTCCAGTCTCAGCATTCCCCAACAACAGAGGTCACCCTGGGAATGTTGGAAATGTTACTAGTGCAGGGCCCAGGCGGGACACCCCTGGCTTGGCTATTATTATGTCTGGGTTGGCTATCATTTTCTTTTACCACTGGGGCTGGTTGAGTTTTTAATTGGTGGACTATTCCATTCTGAGGAGGGGGTTTAGGATTATTAGGATTATTTGTTGGTGGGTCATTCCATCCTTATCAATGGTTGCTGATTTGCTTTGATTATGATTTTGCCAGAAATCTTATGCATAATACCATATTCTTAATTGAAATAAAACCACTTTTATTACTTACACTAGACAGTTAAGCCCGTTATATAAACCGGCGCTAGATAGAACTCCTCCTCCTGGATGTGCGCGCATAGATCCGGCCTCACTCCTCTCTCTCGTCCGGGGAACTGCATGATCGCGCATAGCCGTCAGGCTTCTCCTCTCGCGCATGCACATATCCAAAAAGCCATACACGGATTCACGGACGCACATTAGGGCTTTTATTATATAGAATTACGTTAACCAGCAGAACACAAACCACAGGATTAAGAAAATATCTTGGGTGTAGCACCCACTGAAGTTTTTTTTGGGCCATAATACATCAGTGTGTCACTTTTGTGATCTTCAATAGGCTACACAATTGGTCACTCTCAAACTTCAGCTTAAATTCTGGGTTTAAACTGGGTTTATCAAAATCACATCTCTAGATAAAATTAGAGATTTAGGGCCCTATTTATAAAAGATCGTTATCGTAAAAATAATTATCGCTATCGTAAAATAAGGACCGGTATTTCCCGATAACGACCGGTATTTTCCGATAACGACCGGTATTTTCCGATAACGACCGGTATTTTCCAATAACGGTCGTTATCGGAAATTACCGATCGTTATCGGAAAATACCGGTCGTTATCACAAAATAAAAAAATCTTTTATAAATAGGGCCCTTATTGCTGGAAATGTTCAGCAATATTACTTCCTGCTTGAACACTTTCTGTTTTCAGCCATGGGACCAGCTTGTAGTCATGTGACCAGCCTTAGCCTGCATTAATAGGCTCCCCTTCTCAACTGTCAATTTTTTCCCCAGGTACTTCCTGATTTCCCCTGCATTAAGTCTTTACTGAGCATGCTTCTCCCCCGGGGAAAATGGGCGGGGCAGAGGTCAGGTGATGTCACTCAACCTACTGGAAGCAGGAAATTTGAACATTCACCCCAATGTAATTTCTCACAGACTCAATGTGATTGTTGGCTCATTGTAAATGAAATGCTGCAGGCTTTCATTTACCCCCCAAATATTTTGAGACCACAGTTGCCCTTTAACTATTGAATATTAACACTTTATAATTAGAACCGAGGTAAAGATTTCAGACAAAAACGGTAGAAACAAAATGATTATTTTTGTAAGGCCCAATCTTGTTGGTCATGGATGCAGTGGCCAAAAATGTAATCCTTGACCAATCAGATTTAGAGGTGGTTTTTGTGGGCATTAACTTTTTTACCCTTACAAAATGGCAACTTGCAGTGAAAAAAAAAGTTGCAAAGATGGCAGCAAAGTCTGCCTATAAAAAGAAATAACAGTTGCTATGTGCAATTATTACTTATTAGCTTATTATCTTACTTATTTAACTTCTAAAATAAAGCACGTTAACCTCAAAATGTTGCCTTTTTTAACCAAAAACATTCTGATGGTCGCTCTGTGTGACCCTGAATGAGTTTTAAGGTTCATACAAACAAGCGTTTTGGCCGATAATCGGCCCGTGTATGGGCACTTTATCGGCCGTTCGTTCGGAGTTCATTGCCTGATCCACCGGGTGGATCTCCGAACGAGCGGCCGTTCCGGCCTATAAAGTATTATCGTCCGAAACGCTCTTTCGTAACACATCATGTGTCCCGGATTGGCACCCCCGATCGCACGTGTGTACTAACCTTTTCACTATTTATATACTTATATATAAATATACTATATACTTCCTGATAACGCTCATTACACTAGAAATGTACCACAACAGTGCAGTAAATTGCATTACACCAATGCATTGTTTTAAGGGGCTCTTCTCTAGGTGGCCCACCTGGGGAGCTTTAGAATGATGTCCTGCTGTGGTTGGAGTAAAGGTACACTACTAAATTAGACCTTTTTCTATAGACGTCTAATATATTTACAGGGAGATTCCATAAAAGTTCTTATCGTTTAAAATGGTGCTAATTTTGCCCCAACCAATCAGATGTTAGCTATCAAATGTTAAATAATATCTGATTGGTTGGGGCAAAATTAGCACCATTTTAAACGATAAGAACTTTTATTGAATAACCCTGTTAATGTCTAAAGACTGCATTTTACAAGCAGCGGTTCTTACCTTGAGATAATCCAATTTGGCCAATTAATTTTGTGATATCAAGTTAAATGCAAAAAAAGGAACGGGATAGGCGTCTTCAAGAACTAAACTTTAATGTTTGATCTGAATACAACAGATTTACCATGACCTGGATAAATGAATATAACAGATATACCATGATCTGGATGAATGAATATTACGGATATACCATGACCTGGATGAATGAATATTACGGATATACCATGACCTGGATAGATGGATATTACAGATATACCATGACCTGGATGGATGACTATTTACCAGATATACCATACCCTGGATGGATGAATATTACAGATATATCCATACCTGATGATGAATTTACAGATAGACCGTTGACCTGATGAATGAATATTACGGATTACCATGACCTGGATAGGCATAGATATCAGACGAGGATAATACCATACATGACCTGGATTGGATGAATATTACAATCATACCATGACCTGGCATGTATGAATATTACGGATAGACCGATACTGCTACATCCTGATGAGATGAATATTAGCGATATACCTGTGACTGGATGAATGATTATTACAGATATACCATGACCTGGATGGATGAATATTACAAGATATACCCATGACCTGGATGAAGAAACGATATAAGTGACCGATGGATATACAAACATCACCTGGATGGATTACTATTACAGACTATACCTGCCCTGGATGGATGAATATTAACAGATAACCGACCTGGATGGATGATATTACAGATATACCATGACCTGATGATGAATAAAATATTCATACCTATGTATATTACAACTATGAACCTGGATGGATGATAGTCAGATATACCATGACCTGGATATGAATATTACGATATACCATGACCTAATGAAGAATATTACAGATATACCATGACCTGATGAATGTACTATACAAGATATACCGTGACCTGGATGTATGAATATTACCGATATACCATGACCTAGATGAATGAATATTATAGATAACCCTGACCTAGATGAATGAATTTATAGATATACCATACCTGGATGAATGATGATGACGATATACCATGACCTAATGAAAGAATATTACAGATATACCATGACCTAAATGAATAAAAATTACCAGATATCCCATGACCTGGATGAATGAATTAACAGATAGCATACCTGGATGATGAATATTCAGATATACCTAAACTTGGATAAATGAATATTACAGATATACCATGACCGAGATGAATAATAGACAGATATACCATGACCTGGATGGATGACTATTACAGATATACCATGACCTAGATGAATGAATATTATAGTATACCATGACCTGGATGGATATATTACAGATATACAAGGACCTGGAGGAATGGAATATTACAGATATACCATGACCTGAGGATGAATTTCACAGAATATACCAGGACCTTGATGAATTGAATCTCACAGTATACCCATGACCTGGATGAATGATATAACCGATATACCATGACCTGGATGAATAATATTTCAGATATCCATGACCGAATGAATGAATATAGAGATCTACCATGACATATAGGAATGACTATTATAGATATACAAGGACCTGAATGAATGAATATTACATGATATACCATGCCTGAGATGACTATTACGATATACCATGACTAGATGAATGAATATTTCCAGATCTGACCTGGATGAACAATATTACAGATATATCATGACCTGCATGGATGCATAGACAGATATACCCATGACTGGATAAATGAAATTCAGATATCCATGACCTAATGGATGGACTTTACATATATACCTGACCTGGATAATGAATATTACAGAATATACCATGACCTAGATGGATGAATATTACAGATATACCATGACTGAACTGACTATTACAGATAGATACCATGAACCTGGATGGATGAATATTACAGATATACCCCAAAAAAAATGGCCCGGATGGATGACCTAATAATATTCCATGACATGGAAAAACAACTACGAAAATCCACAAGCATTTGCAACGGTTTATTGTTAATATATATCCCCAGTGTCATATGTACACGTTCTTTCCCCCTCAAAAATGCCTTTGGTGGATTGCTGCTGATAACCATGACTGGATAATGACTTTAACAGATACCATGACCGTATATTGATCGGATATTTACAGATATACCATGACGCTGGATTGAATGAACTGTACAGTTACCGTGACTGGGATGGATGAATATTACGGATATAACCATGACCTAGATGAATGAATATTATATATACCATGACCTAGATGAATGATTATTACAGATTACCATGACCTAGATGAAATGAATATTACAGATATCCCATGACCTAGATGAATGAAATTACAGATATACCATGACCTGGATGAGAATATTATTACAGATATATCATTCTGGATGGCTGAAATTTACAGATATACCATAAACTGATAAATGAATATTACAGATATCCCATGACTAGATGCTAATCTTACGATATACAATGACCTTGATGTATGACTATTACAGATATACCATGAACCTAGATGAATGAATATTAAAATAGATATCCCATGGACCCGGATGGAGAATATTACCAGATATACAAGGACCTGGATGAATGAATATTACAGAATATACCATACCTGGAGGATGACTATTACAGATATACCAGGACTGGATGAATGAAAATCTCACATATACCAGGACCTGGATGAATGAATATTTATAGTATACCAATGACCTGGATGAAATAAATATTTCCAGATTACCCATGACCTAGATGAATGAATAATTAATAGATCTAACCATTACCTGATAAGGAATAATTATAGAATATCCAGGACCATGGAGAATGAATATTACAGGAACCATGACCTGGATGAATGAATATTACAGATATACATGACCTAGATAATGAACTATTATAACAGATTTACCAGACCAGATGAATAATTTACAGATATGACTGGATGAAGCAATATTCAGATATATCATGACCTGCATGGATGAATATTCAGATATAGACCATGAACTGGAGAAATATTTACAATATACCATGCCCTAGATGATGACTATTACAGATATACCAAACCTGGATGAATGAATATTACAGATATACCATCCTACATACCTAGATGGATGAATATTACAGATATACATGACCGGATGAATGACGATTCAGGATATACTCATGACCTGGATGGATGAATATTACAGATATAACCATGACCTGGTGGATGAAATTCAGATATACCCCATGACCTGGATGGATGAATATTATAACAGATATACATTGACCTGGGGGTGGATGGATATTACAGATAACCATGACCTGGATGGATGAATATTCAGATATACCCTGAACCTGGGTGATTGATATTACATATATACCATGACCTGAATGGATGAATATTACAGTTTAATACCATACCTGGATGGATGAATAATACAGATCTACCCTGACCTGATGAATGAATATTAGCAGATATACCATGACCTTGGTGGATGGATATTACCGATATACCCTGACCTGAATGATGAATATTACAGATTACCATGACCTTATGAATGAATTTACAGATTACCCATGACCTGGATGGATGACTATTACATATACATGACCTGGATGAATGAATTATCTACAGATATCCATGACCTGGATGAATGAATATTACAGATATACCATGACCTGGGATGTATGAAATAGTACAGATTACCATCCCTGGATGAATGAATTTACAGATATACCATGACCTGGATGAATGAATATTAACGATATATCATGACCAGGAGCAGAATGATATTACATATATCCATGAGACCTGGATGAATATTACAGATATACCCTGACCTGGATGAATATTACAGATATAAGATGAAACGGCCCATGACCCTGGATTAATTAATAGTACAGATATACCATGACCCTGGATGGAGAAATTTACAGATATACATGACTGGATGAATGAATATTACAGATTAACCATACCTGGATGAATTAATCATTACACGATATCCCAGTGACCTGGATGAATGAATTTACAGATATACATGCCCTGGATGAATGAATCTTACAGATATACCAATGACCTGGATGAATGAATATTACAGATTACCATGACCTGGATGGATGACTATTACAGATTACCGTTACCTGGATGGATGAATATTACCATAACGCGTGACCTGGACTGCAATGAATATACAGATATAATACCATTCCCTGGATAGAAGGAGAACCATCACAAGCAATGAGCCCGATGAATTATCTCCAAGGTTGCTTGTAAAATGCATTTTTTAAAGATCTACACCGTACGGTTCGTCTCCCAACGAAGGATCCCAAGTGGCAGTGGCACTCCCACGCGATGAACGCCCGTTTAGGCTGATAATTGCACATATACATGCGTTTGGTCGTGTGTTTGTTCCTTGATCCTCGTCGGATGACTCGTTCTGTTCATTTAGACATTAGATAGATTACATGTTTGATTAGACTGGCCTTGTTGGCCAACTTTAAGGGGGAAGCCCCACTATCCAGGGCACATCTCATTAATAGTGCAACACTCACAAGTGAAAAGTTGTGTGATTCATGCACACTTCCATGCGCTTGCGCGCACTTCCTTTGAATGTTTGCCCTATCGGCAGCGCTATGTGATGCCAACACCAAAAATGATCGCATGCATTGTGAAACCGGCGAAAGAGCAACATAGTGGGGGCCTCTTACATCCACTTTACATTGACGTGCGCTAGCGCAACGCACAACACGCCAAGACACGCAGGAAATACTCAGTATGGTCTAGCCTTTGGACATCTAAAAAAGTATTTTTGAAACCGGCTTTTCCACCATTCCACACACCACATCTTAAACCGCTTTCCTCCTCTCCTTTGTGACATCTCAGGGGATATGAGAAGACATGGGAGTAGGAGAAAGGTGGAACTTATTCAGGCAATTATCTGCCACAGAAGCAGCACAATTAATTAATTAGAAGTGTGTGCACGGAATTTGCACAGATCTCCCACCCTGCAAACTTGCTGAATTAATTTATTTTCTCTTCTCTTGCCAGGCCGTTCGTTGAGTTTACTCATGATTCATCCCTCAACGGGTGCCGTGGACTCGCGTAACGACCGGAGGGGTGGTATACCTGGTTTAGCCTATTTTTCCCTTTGAGAAGTCACCATGGTTCTTATCTGTATCCTGTTTCCCTGTTGGTCCTACCATGCTGGATTTAACATGAAACAACACGAGGATTAAGGCCGAGGATACCTGTGGTTGCAGAGGCAGCTGTCAATCTCTTTCCGTATATTGATCCCCATAGTGGTACTTTAGTTTTGCAGCACATCAGGGGCCACATTTATTAGAAAACGGAAAACTCTGATACCACAGTTTATTGGGAAAGTACGGCTTGTTGTCGTACATTTATTGGGCGTTCAGCAGGCCGTACATCCATGTGGGGGCGTTAAGTAACTAACTCAATGGTATGTGAGCAATCTTAATTTTAATATCACAATGAAAAATCACAACAGTCAAGAGCGCGGTATCGCTATTTTTTTCAAAATAAAAATACTCAATTTTTAATAAATGAGTTACAAAAAATTGCTACCACCATTGTATCGGCAATAGAATAATACCGCAGCTGTCTGACCAGGAGGTCATTTTATTGTATTTTTAATGACTGACTGCTACTGCTATACCAACTACTCTCTGCAATGTGCAAGATTGACCAGGGATCCCGCCAGGTAAATCACTAATGCGAGGTCAGGTTTTGGGGTGGGGAAGGTAAGGAGTTACTTTTTGTACATCCCTTAAGAATTAAGAAGGCTATGCTGCTTTAAAGGGGCAAGTCCCTCCCAAATGAAACTTACAACAGGGTAATCCCCCCCAAAACCCTAAACGTAATAGTTTGAAAGTGAAATATAGAAATCCCTGCACAATGTTTCGTTCCCTGTTTCCCCTCCTGGATCTTCCAGTACAACGTCAGTTATGGATTTGACAGTAGACAAGCCATGGCGCATGTTATCCCAGTCTTCCCCTCCTCTGAGCATGCCCAGGCCTCGGTAAACAGCTTAGTAACAGGTTTCTTAATTGCTTCATTTTTCATGAGGCATCCAACATAGCAGGCATACCGTATGAATTCATAGGACAAACTATGATATATCAACATATTATAAAGAGTCCATATCTGTCTAAAACTGGGTTTCTTATGAGGGTGGAGTTGTCCTTTAACTATGGACGTCTAGGGATGAAATGTTAGAGGGTAATGCGTTTTTGTGGCATCTGGAACAAATTCTGTCTGTGTAAGTTAAGTAGACAGAACAGCCCTAATTCAAAAGATAACTTTAAGGGGTTGTAAATATACTGTTAGCATCAACCGTCATTATAGATATTTACACTGGTTTATACGACGTTTGGGGGGGGGGGTTCCTTAATCTACCAAAAACCTCATCTGGCTTGTCGTATAATCCACGGGTACTTCAATATAATGTTATAACGAAAGAAGATTTTAAAAATGAATATCCAGACATTTTAGGGTCAGTACTAGACTGAACCTTGCAGAAAAATAACCGCACTTCAAAAATGTTTTTTATATACGGTATTTTTTGCCAAACAATATATGCGAAAAAGCATCAAACTCTAACCTGGCCGATTTTCTGCAATCTCCAATTCTAGTTCCTGCCCTTCAGTCCCCAGACCACATTGTCCTGGGAGGGGGGCTTGGTCACCTGGAAGTAAACATAGTGGTTTAAGGTCGTCAGTTCATGGACTCAAAATTGAGAGGTGCGAACTTGAATACATCGTATATAATCAGATTTCCTTTAGGGCTTGCCCAACAACCTTTGTTAGAATGTGTGTGCACTATTATTATTTGGGCTTGAACAGCCAATTACTGTTCTTTCTATTTCTTCTTCTTCTTTTCCGTTTTATTCGTTCCCTTTTGACTGTATCTCCTCCCACAGTTTTTGAGCTACAGACGTGCGGGCCATATGGAGAAGTGTGCTATCTTCTAGCTAGGAATCCGCAGAAGCCCGTTACGGCGTTTAATCTGCGAATTTTCCGGACATTTTTTCCCCCAGACTATTATGTAACATTCTCACATGTGGATATTTCAAAGTTTTTTTCATGGCATTACTACAAATAGTGATGTTTTAATGGGTGAAACACAAAAAAGACCTAACCCATTCACCACAGACCCAGGTCACCACCTACGTTTACTTATCCAGTACTGTGGAGCCATACTAAAGGGAACTAAAGTAAAAAAAAAATGGCTGCAACAGTAATGGAGGGGTAGTAATAGGTGGTATTACCTGTGCCATTGTGGGGTTTAAACACACAAACTTTTTTGATGATTGGTCAAGAGCACGCTCCACACTGTTCGCGGCTTTTTTCAAAGATCAACTTGTCGCATTATTCTGTACTTACCGTCCTATCGCGGCCGACTGCGACGTATGAGGAAAGAAATGCGCAGCATTACGATAACACGCAATAGTACAACTAACTTTCTCTTTACACAAACGACCACTATCAGAGCTGTGTCTTAGGTCTCTGCATTGTCCCTTCCAACCTCCCTGATTGTCTACCCACATGTTTATTAACTGTAATATAAAACGAACACGTTTGTTACTGGGGACTTCTGTCAGTAACTGAAACTATTAACTCTATATAAACACCTGGTGCTTTGTTTTGTCTCCTCCCCCAACTACCCCCACAATTCATCTCTCGCTCTCTGCTTGCCTTTTCATCAAGGCAGACAGGACCTTTAACTGCTCCCCCCTTATATCTATTCATGTCATTGGCACCTTAGGTCCCAACACTATTTAGACATTAGACACATTTAGAATCTCTCATAAGACAGAATGTCCAATCTATCTAAGATCTTGCCTAGCCTTTCTTTAATGCAATTTGAGATGACAAAATGAATGGTCGATAGAACATCTGCAAGATAAAACCCGTGCTTGTACAATTTGGGTCTTAGACATTAGACAGATATCCTCAAATCTCTCTAATATCTGCCTGTGTATGGCCGCTTTAGGCTTTGTGCTTCTATCAATACCAACTGTGCATGATGATCATAGCTCCACCCCTTTATCTGCCAATAGCTTAGGATGTCCATAACTGTCCTACGTTCCTTAGGTCTTATACAAAAAAGGTAGAATTTTGGCAGCACGGTGGCGCAGTGGGTTAGCACGGACGCCTTGCAAGAGCTTGGTAAACCTGGGCTCGATTCACATTCCAGGGGTCATTGGTTAATATAATCTTACTGTAATATTCAATCCATCAGGTCATGGGTATATCTGTAATATTCATCACATCCAGTCATGGTATATCTGTAATATTCATCCAGGTCATGGTATATCTGTAATATTCATCCAGGTCATGGTATATCGTAAATTCATTCATCCGGTCATGATATTCTGTAATATTCATTCATCCAGGTCATGGTATATCTGTAATCATTCATCCAGGTCATGGTATATCTGTAATATCATCCTCCAGGTCATGGTATATCTGTAATATTCATTCATCCAGTCATGGTATATCTGTAATATTCATTCATCCAGGTCATGGTATATCTGTAATATCCATCCATCCAGGTCATGGTATATCTGTAATATTCATTCATCCAGGTCATGTATATCTGTAATATTCATCCATTCAGGTCAGGGTATATCTGTTATCTCCACCCAGTCATGGTAATATCTGTAATATTCATCCATCCAGGTCATGGTATATCTGTAATATTCATCCATCCAGGTCATGGTATAACTGTAATATTCATCCATTCAGGTCATGGTATATCTGTAATATCCATCCACCCAGGTCATGGTATATCTGTAATATTCATCCATCCAGGTCATGGTATATCTGTAATATCCATCCACCCGGTCTGGTATATCTGTAATATTCATCCATCCAGGTCAGGGTATATCTGTAATATTCATCCATCCAGGTCATGGTATATCTGTAATTTATTCATCCATCAGGTCATGGTATATCTGTAATATCATTCATCCAGGTCATGTATATCTGTAATATTCATCCACTAGGTCATGTATATCTGTATATCATTCTCCAGGTCAGGTATATCTGTAATAGTCACCATCTAGGTCATGGTATATCTGTAATATTCATTATCCAGTTCATGGTATATCTGTAATATTCATCCATGCAGGTCATGATATATCTGTAATATTGATTCATCCAGGTCATATCTGTAATATTCATTCATCTAGGTCATGGTATATCTGTAATAGTCATTCATCTAGGTCATGGTATATCTGTAATATTCATTCATCCAGGTCATGGTATATCTGTAATATTCATTCATCCAGGTCCTTGTATATCTATAATATTCATTCATCTAGGTCATGGTAGATCTATAATATTCATTCATCTAGGTCATGGTATATCTGAAATATTTATTCATCCAGGTCATGGTATATCTATAATATTCATTCATCCAGGTCATGGTATATCTGTGAGATTCATTCATCCAGGTCCTGGTATATCTGTAATATTCATCCATCCAGGTCATGGTATATCTGTAATATTCATTCATCCAGGTCCTTGTATATCTGTAATATTCATCCATCCAGGTCATGGTATATCTATAATATTCATTCATCTAGGTCATGGTATATCTGTAATAGTCATCCATCCAGGTCATGGTATATCTGTAATATTCATTCATCTAGGTCATGGTATATCTGTAATATTCATTTTCCAGTTTATGGTATATCTGTAAATTTCATCCATCCAGGTCATGATATATCTGTAATATTCTTCATCCAGGTCATGTATATCTGTATTTCATTCATCTAGGTCATGGTATATCTGTAATATTCATTCATCTAGGTCATGGTATATCTGTAATAATCATTCATCTAGGTCATGGTATCTTATAATATTCATTCATCTAGGTCATGGTATATCTGTAATATTCATCCATCCAGGTCACGGTATATCTGTAATAGTCATTCATCCAGGTCATGGTATATCTGTAATATTCATTCATCTAGGTCATGGTATATCTGTAATAGTCATTCATCCAGGTCATGGCTTCTCAGCACAATCCACCAAAGGCATTTTCTGAGGGGGAAAATTGTACATATGCACTGGGGATATATAAAAATAACAGTGCAAATGCTTGTGGATTTTCTTATTTTTCCATGTCATGGTATATCATTATTAGTCATCCATCCAGGTCATGGTATATCTGTAATATTCATCCATCCAGGTCATGGTATATCTGTAAGTCATTCATCCAGGTCATGGTATATCTGTAATATTCATCCATCTAGGTCATGGTATATCTGTATATTCATTCATCCAGGTCATGGTATATCTGTAATAGTCATCCATCTAGGTCATGGTATATCTGTAATATTCATTTATCCATTTTCATGGTATTCTGTAATATTCTCCATGCAGGTCATGATATATCTGTAATATTGATTCATCCAGGTCATATCTGTAATATCATTCATCTAGGTCATGGTATATCTGTAATAGTCATTCATCTAGGTCATGGTATATCTGTAATATTCATATCACCGGTCCTTGTATCTATAATATTCATTCATCTAGGTCATGGTAGATCTATAATATTCATTCATCTAGGTCATGGTATATCTGAAATATTTATTCATCCAGGTCATGGTATATCTGTAATATTCATCATCCAGGTCATGGTATATCTGTGAGATTCATTCATCCAGGTCCTGGTATATCTGTAAATTCATCCATCCAGGTCATGGTATATCTGTAATATTCATTCATCCAGGTCCTTGTATATCTGTAATATTCATCCATCCAGGTCATGGTATATCTATAATATTCATTCATCTAGTCATGTATATCTGTAATAGTCATCCATCCAGGTCATGGATATCTGTAATATTCATTCATCTAGGTCATGGTATATCTGTAATATTCATTTATCCAGTTTATGGTATATCTGTAATATTCATCCATCCAGGTCTGATATATCTGTAATATTCATTCATCCAGGTCATGGTATTCTGTAATTTTCATTCATCTAGGTCATGGTATATCTGTATATCATTCATCTAGGTCATGGTATATCTGTAATAATCATTCATCCAGGTCATGTATATCTATAATATTCATTCATCTAGGTCATGGTATATCTATAATATTCATTCATCTAGGTCATGGTATATCTGTAATATTCATCCATCCAGGTCACGGTATATCTGTAATAGTCATTCATCCAGGTCATGGTATATCTGTAATATTCATTCATCTAGGTCATGGTATATCTGTAATATTCATTTATCCAGGTCATGGTATATCTGTAATATTCATCCATCCAGTCATGGTATACTCTAATATTCATCCTCCAGGTCATGGTATATCTGTAATATTCATCCATCCAGGTCATGGTATATCTGTAATATTCATCCATCCAGGTCATGGTATATCTGTAATATTCATCCATCCAGGTCATGGTATATCTGTAATAGTCATCCATCCAGGTGATGGTATATCTGTAATATTCATCCATCCAGGTCACGGTATATCTGTAATATTCATTCATCCAGGTCACGGTATATCTGTAATATTCATCCATCCAGGTCATGGTATATCTGTAATATCCATCTATCCAGGTCATGGTATATCCGTAATATATTCATTCATCATCAGGTCATGGTATATCTGTAATATTCATCCATCCAGGTCATGTATATCTGTAATATTCATCCTCCAGGTCATGGTATATCTGTATATCCATCTATCCAGGTCATGGTATATCCGTAATATTCATTCATCCAGGTCACGGTCTATCTGTAATATTCATCCTCCAGGTCATGGTATATCTGTATATTCATTCCATCCAGGTCATGGTATATCTGTATAGTCATCCATCCAGGTCACGTATATCTGTAATATTCATCCATCCAGGTCATGGTATATCTGTAATATCCATCTATCCATGACCTGGATGAATGAATATTACGGATATACCATGACCTGGATAGATGGATATTACAGATATACCATGACCTGGATGGATGAATATTACAGATATACCGTGACCTGGATGGATGACTATTACAGATATACCATGACCTGGATGGATGAATATTACAGATATACCATGACCTGGATGGATGAATATTACAGATAGACCGTGACCTGGATGAATGAATATTACGGATATACCATGACCTGGATAGATGGATATTACAGATATACCATGACCTGGATGGATGAAATTACGATTATACCATGACCTGGATGGATGAAATTACAGATATAACATGACCTGGATGAATGATATTACGGAATATACCATGACTGGATAGAGGATATTACAGATATACCATGACCTGGATGGATGAATATTCAGATATACCGTGACCTGGATGAATGAATATTACAGATATACCTGACCTGGATGATGAATATTACAGATATACCATACCTGGATGGATGATATTACAGTATACCATGACCTGATGGATGAATATTACGATAACCATGACCTGGATGGATGAATATTACAGATATACCATGACTGGATGATGTTACAGATATACCATGACCTGGATGGATGAAATTACAGATATACCATGACTGGATGAATGAAATTACAGAATACCATGACCTGGATAAATGAATATTACAGATATACCATGACCTAGATGAATGAATATTACAGATATACCATGACTGGATGAATAAGCTATTACAGATAACCGTGACCTGGATGGATGAATTTACAGAATACCATGACCTAGATGAATGAATATTATAGATATACCATGACCTAGATGAATGAATATTATCAGATTACCATGACCTGATGAATGATATTACAGATATACCATGACCTGGATGAAAGACTATTACAGATATACCATGACCTGGATGGATGAATATTACAGATATACCATGACCTGGATGGATGAATATTACAGATATACCATGACCTGGATGAATGAATATTACAGGAAGATACCATGACCTGGTATAAATGAATATTACAGATATACCATGACCTAGATGAATGAATATTACAGATATACCATGACTGGATGAATAAGCTATACAGATAACGTGACCTGGATGGATGAATTTACAGAATACCATGACCTAGATGAATGAATATTATAGATATACCATGACCTAGATGAATGAATATTATAGATTACATGACCTGGATGAATGATATTACAGATATACCATGACCTAGATGAATGAATATTACAGATATACCATGACCTAGATGAATGAAAATTACAGATATACCATGACCTGGATGAATGAATATTACAGATATATCATGACCTGGATGGATGAATTACAGATATACCATAAACTGGATAAATGAATATTACAGATATACCATGACCTGAGATGAATGAATATTACAGATATACCATGACCTGGATGGATGACTATTACAGATATACCATGACCTAGATGAATGAATATATTAGAGTATACCATGACCGGATGGAGATTATTACAGATATACCATGACCTGGATGGATGAATATTACAGATATACCAGGACCTGGATGAATGAATCTCACAGATATACCATGACCTGGATGAATGAATATTACAGATATACCATGACCTGGATGAATAAATATTTCAGATATACCATGACCTAGATGAATGAATATTATAGATCTACCATGACCTAGATGAATGAATATTATAGATATACAAGGACCTGGATGAATGAATATTACAGATATACCATGACCTGGATGAATGAATATTACAGATATACCATGACCTAGATGAATGACTATTACAGATATACCATGACCTAGATGAATGAATATTACAGATATGACCTGGATGAATCAATATTACAGATATATCATGACCTGCATGGATGAATATTACAGATATACCATGAACTGGATAAATGAATATTACAGATATACCATGACCTAGATGGATGACTATTACAGATATACCATGACCTGGATGAATGAATATTACAGATATACCATGACCTAGATGGATGAATATTACAGATATACCATGACCTGGATGAATGACTATTACAGATATACCATGACCTGGATGGATGAATATTACAGATATACCATGACCTGGATGGATGACTAATAATGATATACCATGACATGGAAAAATAAGAAAATCCACAAGCATTTGCACTGTTTATTTTTAATATATCCCCAGTGCATATGTACAATTTTCTCCCCCTCAGAAAATGCCTTTGGTGGATTGTGCTGAGAAGCCATGACCTGGATGAATGACTATTACAGATATACCATGACCTAGATGAATGAATATTACAGATATACCATGACCTGGATGAATGACTATTACAGATATACCGTGACCTGGATGGATGAATATTACAGATATACCATGACCTAGATGAATGAATATTATAGATATACCATGACCTAGATGAATGATTATTACAGATATACCATGACCTAGATGAATGAATATTACAGATATACCATGACCTAGATGAATGAAAATTACAGATATACCATGACCTGGATGAATGAATATTACAGATATATCATGACCTGGATGGATGAATATTACAGATATACCATAAACTGGATAAATGAATATTACAGATATACCATGACCTAGATGAATGAATATTACAGATATACCATGACCTGGATGGATGACTATTACAGATATACCATGACCTAGATGAATGAATATTATAGATATACCATGACCTGGATGGATGAATATTACAGATATACAAGGACTCATATTTTCAAGGGTTATCAAAGGAAATTGGATAGGATGCAGAGAGTAGTTGTTTATGGCGCTCTCAATATGGATTAAAGTTCTAAGGTGACTTGGAGTTTTGGTGGATAACAAACTTGAAGGGCATCTATAGTGGGAAAATTAATTTTTTTTTTCTTTCTATGTGTTCTATAATTCCCCCAACCCGCAGAGTCCTTTGTTTTCTTCACTTTCTCCTCTGTCCCAGATGATATAAAAAAAGTCAAGATTTCAATACGCACTCCTGCTTGAGCTGTCAATCAAATCCCCTAACAGCATGCCGGTGTAGTGTGTAGGCTTACACAGGTTTTACAGCAAGTCTCCCAGAGACATAAGGGAAGGAGAAGAAGCCTACACCAATTTTTGCCGTCAAAGGGATATGGGTGCAGTAATAAGGCAGGACTCGGGCCTTTCCTAACCCACCCCTCACACTCCTTAGTAGCAAGTATCTTCAAACCGGCTTACATACCGAGGTTTGTTTTTTTTTTTTGGTTTACAAAGGTAAGAGTGATGTGTAGGAGGATTAATGCGCATGAGCGGCTGGGTTTACGGGCTGGTTTACAGCCGGACTACTTGAATGGTGGAATGACCAGAGAGGGGAGGGGGGAGTGAGGAGCTCTGCAGTAAATCAGACAGTGTGCAAACACCAGAGCCACAGAAAGGTGGGAATAAGGCAGAATATACTAACCTTTTTTAGTGTCTGATTAGAGCAATGTAAACATTTCATATAGATGCCCTTTAAAGGTAGAAAACAGTGCAAAGCTGCAATTGCTAGAGCCAGCAAGATATTGTTTGTATAAAGGGAGCTTGAAAAAAAAAAGTTACAATTATGTACGCTGGAGAAAAGGCGCTTGGGGGGATATGATTACTGTGTATAAAACATTAACTGGCCATACAATAAACATCTGGGGCATTGTTCACCAATAGAACATGTCAGAGGACACACGGACAACCCTTAAGACTTGAGGAAAAAAGGTTTAGGCTTCAAGCTCGGAAAGGTTTTCAGTGAGACGTAAAGCTATGGAACTGTCTTCCCGTGGACGTTGTTACGACAGTTCATTGGTCAGTTATAAAAAGCTGGATGAGTTTCTGCAAACAAGGAATGTTACAAGTTACTGGTATTGATAAAAAGTAGAGTTGATCCAGGGAAATTTTACGATTGCCACTTGGAGTCAGGAAGGAATTTTTTCCCCTTCATAAATTTGGTGGGGTTTTTTTGCCTTCCTCTGGATCAACAGTTAGGCAGGAAATGAGGATATTGGTAGATGGGTTGGACTGGATGGCGTATGTCTTTATTCACCTCAGATAAACGTATACATTATTTATAGTATAGGAAGGAGAAGGATATATCTGGTGTGGGTGTTGAAACATTGAAATATTATTTAACAATTGAACTATTTTTTGCATAATTGCCATCTACTTATAGTTCTTATCAAATATTGTTTACCAGGCGTTTGTTTTTACTAACCGTGGCCATACCATTTTGCAATCGCATGTCAGTCAGGTAAGTAAAATTATCATAATGTATGGCCATCTTAAAGGGCATGTCCACCCCAAACTAAAATTTAACCCCTTACTGGCCACATCAAGTAGTTTATAAACAATCCTTACCTACATTCCTGCTCAAAATAGTTCCCCTGCTGTGCCCCTCCAAAGTCCAGGAAACTGCTGTGTAGGAGCAGTGTGTGACTCATGCTGTGCCTGAGACTTCCTCAACCTATCAAGGTTGAGGCATGCTCAGTGCAGGCCCTCCTGCCTCTCAGCCAATCACGAACGCGGCTGCCGGTCCCGCCCCCTGCTTTCAATTCCATGCAAGCAGAGGGCCTGAACAGTTGCAGCAGGGAAAGAGGGCAGGTAAGTAAGAATCGGGGGAACTTTCTAACAATTATATTAATGCGGTTGGGGCTGGGGGAGCATGCCCTACCAATATCAAAGTTAAATTTTGGGTGGGGACATGCCCTTTAATGTTGAAAATGCCTTTAAGATATCAAAGTGTCAGTGCCAATAGTGGATGGCAGAGTCTATATTATAAAGGGCAGGAAGTAAGTAGAATTCTTTAAAATATGATTCTAAACCATGTAAGGTTTACTTCTCCTTTACTATTATGGTATAACTCCTTATCTCTCATATTTAAACAGACAAGCCATTAGAATCAAGTCACATGTCATAGGACCACATTGTAAAATCTCACGTGCTGTGTTTATGGGAACCTTTTCTGCAATATCCTGGAGCATGAGTACACACCTGTGAGAGAGAGAGCAGCTAGTAGCCTTAGGGGCCTACAACCACCTTGACTCCCCGTCCTATGTCACTGCATACCAGAGAACTCTGAAGATTTGACCCAGAGAACTTCATGTTTTGTCTGAAAGGCTTTTGTGTGACGTGGTCCTGACAAGCCACTGACAGGTCCTTGTTAACTGCTCACCTGCTGCATTCCTGGGTGATATGGGACAGTTTATGCAAACAGCAGTAAGGAGCCTCCTGAGCTTCCAACCCCACCAGATGGCATTGTTAGAAATATTAGTGATTTACATCTATTAATATAAACTATTTCATTATTTATTATACCTGTGTCTCCTATTTTAAATATTTTATTTTGGGGATGCATCCTTATTAAATAGTGAACATAGAAATTCCTATTCTCCTTCTATATTGCCCGGAGACCCTTTTCCATAGCTCTAAAGCATGCTGTTATTAGAACATTAACCAAATAAATAGTAATAATATTACATTCATAATTATTCATAACTGTTACAGGACGCTATCTACATAAAGATGTCTTAGGTACAGAGCTTTACATTTAATGAAAGTCACAAGATAAAAGAACATGAGCTAAATGTGTCAGTCACCCAGCACTGCTGGCCAGGTACGACGTCTTTGCATGTTGATACCCAGACATATTAACCACATATGTGTCAGTTTAAATCATGCCCCATGGAGACAATAGACAATAGAGGTTAAATAGGAGCCTGACACAAGAATGTTGTGATGACAACACATAAAGTTTTTAACTTAAGATAGGGCGATGCATAGAGAGCCGCTATGTTCTCTACTGTCCTCTCAAGGCAATGCACCGAGCCAATAGGGCTCTACTATATAGCGAATGCCAACTCTTAGACGCTATCGGCAGCTGACATTATTTGTCTCTTAAAGCTGTGGAACCCTTGGTACATCGTTTGACGCCTATAGAGCCTGAGAGGCTCTCCGTAAATCACCCCAATAATAAACATGCATCTGTGCAAGTTGGAATCGTGCTGTATATCACGTTAGGTATCATGTTGATATTACTGGACTCTACCATGATGGATGTAATAAACTATTTTTTGCCTTGCCTGAGTGCAGCTTTCATTATTCCGTCTGGAACAAAGCCTTTCAGCCGGCTACTTCATTGAAGAAACGTGTTTTATTAAAATGTTCCATTTAAATGTTTCGCGTTGTAAACACGATTCGTAGCTTTCAGAGAAACCACAAAAAATAGTTTTCGTGTAAATTAGAACAACGTGTAAATATAAAGACCGGGGAATGTTGTATGTTTCTGATTTCTCCTGGATGACAAAATGATGTGGGAGATAACAAACTTGTTTAAAGACATGTTACTGGAATGGTTTTTGTTGCGAATTCTACAGGTTACATGGGGAAAACCAACGCTGATCGACTGTTATGTCATAGGAACTAAGCTGGGATCTATTTTTGGCTTGTTTGGGTCTAGGGGAGAGCACAGCCAGTCAAAAAGATTCCTGCAAGCAAAGTGAACGTATTAGTATCTCAGACTGAGTAAAATACATTCTGAAAATGACTTTTTCTGTTTTCTCAGGAATTTGCAGCCTGATTCATTGGTTTCAATGAGCCTCAGCCTTTGCTTATTGCAGGAACTCAACCCAGACATCAGCAAAAGTTTCAAAGTTAACCACAAGCACTTTTTGCGCCTGGAAGCTCTGGTGCCCAGATGGGTCTAGACTAGAGCCAGGGACATCGTCCGCAGTAAATGATCTGGAAAACAAGGGAGGTTCTTGGCACATTTGGAAGGAAGATACAAATTACAGAAAAAGAGGGAATATTCCCTTTTTTATGAGTTACCTATGCCAAAGCCAAAAAAGCTTTTCCTTCACAAAACTGGGGTCTTTCTGCACCCCATTTCCATGTGAGTCTATCCCTGGAAGTTCTTATTTATCGTAGGGAGTTTCCCTTGTTTCAGATTTATTTTATTGGCATCTGAATTGATGTCTGGAGATATTTAATGTTAAGCTTGGAGTTTCTGGTTTCTGCAACCTTCCTTTGCCATTGCTAGTACACCACCAATCCGGCCTTGTTCAGCATTCCTCCTGAAGGGGTCCAACAGGAGCACAACATTGTGAAGTTGATCTGTTATGATGAGGATTTTGATTTTCCTTTTTGTGGCTTCCTGGTTGGACTGTTGAAGGGTTGTCAGCTTCCCAGTGATTGGAGACCCCAAACAGAAGCCTGCAGAGCTGAGTGGTGGAGACGATAGTATTTGCAAGGTCTTGGCTCTTTACAAGGATAGCTACAGTGGTACAACTTCTTACCTTGGCAGTATAATTCTGACTTGTTCTACTCGGCTGAGATTGAGTTGCTGTGTGACCAGGCTTGGGCAGTATGCTGGAGTGCCAGCTGGCTCTAGGGTGAATGGGCAGGTTGGGATACTTCCACTGCTACTCATATACCGTCATGGAAAACAACAGCTATTACTTCTTTTTAAGGTAACATCTCTCTGGTCTAAGAATTTTAACCTATTAACCATAGATTGTTACATTTTCTGTCTTTCAGTTAACATTGTTTGCCCTGTGTTCTTTATTACAACCTACACCAGGACAGAATGGACAGGTTCTTTGCAGATGTCAGACATTAGTCATTTTGATGTAGTAGAGTAGCCTTCAGGATCAGGGTATTCGCGCTCCTTATACATTGGGGGATACTGGGTATAAGATCTCAACCATCAATGTTTTAACATGTTGGGTTTATTTACATGTTGGATTTAGAAATTTGAACCTTTTTGCCCCAACATGGATTGGTTTTAACCATCTTTTGATTAGATTGTTAGAATCTTTCACAGACAGTTGGTAGTTCCTTTCTTAGCACGATGTCCAACCTGCAGCTCTACAGATGTTAGAAAATTTCCAGTCTCAGCATTCCCAACAACAGAGGTCACCCTGGGAATGTTGGAAATGTTACTAGTGCAGGGCCCAGGCGGGACACCCCTGGCTTGGCTATTATTATGTCTGGGTTGGCTATCATTTTCTTTTACCACTGGGGCTGGTTGAGTTTTTAATTGGTGGACTATTCATTCTGAGGAGGGGGTTTAGGATTATTAGGATTATTGTTGGTGGGGTCATTCCATCCTATTCAATGGTTGCTGATTTGCTTTGATTATGATTTTGCCAGAAATCTTATGCATAATACCATATTCTTAATTGAAATAAAACCATTTTATTACTTACATAGACAGTTAAGCCCGTTATATAAACCGGCGCTAGATAGAACTCCTCCTCCTGGATGTGCGCGCATAGATCCGGCCTCACTCCTCTCTCTCGTCCGGGGAACTGCATGATCGCGCATAGCCGTCAGGCTCTCCTCTCGCGCATGCACATATCCAAAAAGCCTACAACGGATTCACGGACGCACATTAGGGCTTTTATATATAGAATTACGTAACCAGCAGAACACCAAACCACAGGATTAAGAAAATATCTTGGGTGTAGCACCCACTGAAGTTTTTTTTGGGCCATAATACATCAGTGTGTCACTTTTGTGATCTTCAATAGGCTACACAAATTGGTCACTCTCAAACTTCAGCTTAAATTCTGGTTTAAACTGGGTTTATCAAAATCACATCTCTAGATAAAATTAGAGATTTAGGGCCCTATTTATAAAGATCGTTATCGTAAAAATAATTATCGCTATCGAAAATAAGGACCGGTATTTCCCGATACGACCGGTATTTTCCGATAACGACCGGTATTTCCGATAACGACCGGTATTTTCCAATAACGGTCGTTATCGGAAATTACCGATCGTTATCGGAAAATACCGGTCGTTATCCAAAATAAAAAATCTTTTATAAATAGGGCCCTTATTGCTGGAAATGTTCAGCAATATTACTTCCTGCGAACACTTTCTGTTTTCAGCCATGGGACCAGCTTGTAGTCATGTGACCAGCCTTAGCCTGCATTAATAGGTCCCCTTCTCAACTGTCAATTTTTTCCCCAGGTACTTCCTGATTTCCCCTGCATTAAGTCTTTACTGAGCATGCTTCTCCCCGGGGAAAATGGGCGGGGCAGAGGTCAGGTGATGTCACTCAACCTACTGGAAGCAGGAAATTTGAACATTCACCCCAATGTAATTTCTCACAGACTCAATGGGATTGTTGGCTCATTGTAAATGAAATGCTGCAGGCTTTCATTTACCCCCCAAATATTTTGAGACCACAGTTGCCCTTAACTATTGAATATTAACACTTTATAATTAGAACCGAGGTAAGATTTCAGACAAAAACAGAACGTAGAAACAAAATGATTATTTTTGTAAGGCCCAATCTTGTTGGTCATGGATGCAGTGGCCAAAAATGTAATCCTTGACCAATCAGATTTAGAGGTGGTTTTTGTGGGCATAACTTTTTACCCTTACAAAATGGCAACTTGCAGTGAAAAAAAAGTTGCAAAGATGGCAGCAAGTCTGCCTATAAAAAGAAATAACAGTTGCTATGTGCAATTATTACTTATTAGCTTAATCTTACTTATTTAACTTCTAAAATAAAGCACGTTAACCTCAAAATGTTGCTTTTTTAACCAAAACATTCTGATGGTCGCTCTGTGTGACCCTGAATGAGTTTTAGGTTCATACAAACAAGCGTTTGGCCGATAATCGGCCCGTGTATGGGCACTTTATCGGCCGTTCGTTCGGAGTTCATTGCCTGATCCACCGGGTGGATCTCCGAACGAGCGGCCGTTCGGCCTATAAAGTATTATCGTCCGAAACGCTCTTTCGTAACACATCATGTGTCCCGGATTGGCACCCCCGATCGCACGTGTGTACTAACCTTTTCATATTATACTTAATATAAATATACTATATACTTCCTGATAACGCTCATTACACTAGAAATGTACCACAACAGTGCAGTAAATTGCATTACACCAATGCATTGTTTTAAGGGGCTCTTCTCTAGGTGGCCCACCTGGGGAGCTTTAGAATGATGTCCTGCTGTGGTTGGAGTAAGGTACACTACTAAATTAGACCTTTTTCTATAGACGTCTAATATATTTACAGGGAGATTCCATAAAGTTCTTATCGTTTAAAATGGTGCTAATTTTGCCCCAACCAATCAGAGTTAGCTATCAAATGTTAAATAATATCTGATTGGTTGGGGCAAAATTAGCACCATTTAAACGATAAGAACTTTATTGAATACCCTGTTAATGTCTAAGAGCTGCATTTACAGCAGCGGTTCTTACCTTGAGATAATCCAATTTGGCCAATTAATTTTGTGATATCAAGTAAATGCAAAAAAAGGAACGGGATAGGCGTCTTCAAGAACTAAACTTTAATGTTTGATCTGAATACAACAGATTTACCATGACCTGGATAAATGAATATAACAGATATACCATGATCTGGATGAATGAATATTAGGATATACCATGACCTGGATGAATGATAATTACGGATATACCATGACTGGATAGATGGATATTACAGATATACCATGACCTGGATGGATGAATATTACAGATATACCGTGACCTGGATGATGACTATTACAGATATACCATGACCTGGATGGATGAATATTACAGATATACCATGACCTGGATGGATGAATATTACAGATAGACGTGACCTGGAGATGAATATACGGATATACCATGACCTGGATAGATGGATATTACAGATATACCATGACCTGTGGATGGATGAATATTACAGATATACCATGACCTGGAGGATGAATATTACAGATATACCATGACCTGGATGAATGAATATTACGGATATACCATGACCTGGATAGATGGATATTACAGATATACCATGACCTGGATGGATGAATATTACAGATATACCGTGACCTGGATGATGAATATTACAGATATACCGTGACCTGGATGGATGAATATTACAGATATACCATCACCTGGATGGATGACTATTACAGATATACCATGACCGGATGGATGAATATTACAGATATACCATGACCTGGATGGATGAATATTACAGTATACCATGACCTGATGGATGAATATTACAGATATACCATGACCTGGATGGATGAATATTACAGAAACCATGACCTGGATGGATGAATATTACAGATATACCATGACTGGATAATGATATACAGATATACCATGACCTAGATGAATGAATATTACAGATATACCAGACCTGGATGAATGACTATACAGATATACCGTGACCTGGATGGTAGAATATTACAGATTAACCATGACCTAGATGAATGAATATTATAGATATACCATGACCTAGATGAATGATATTAGATATACCATGACCTGATGAATGATTATAGATATACCAGACCGAGATGAATATTACAGATTCCATGACCTAGATGAATGAAAATTACAGATATACCATGACCTGGATGAATGAATATACAGATATATCATGACCTGGATGTGAATATTACAGATATACCATAAACTGGATAAATGAATATACAGATATACCATGACCTAGATGAATGAATATTACAGATATACATGACCTGGATGGATGACTATTACAGATATACCTGACCTAGATGAATGAATATTATAGATATACCATGACCTGGATGGATGATATTACAGATATACAAGGACCTGGATGAATGAATATTACAGATATACCATGACCTGGATGATGATGAATATTACAGATATACCAGGACCTGGATGAATGAATCTCACAGATATACCATGACCTGGATGAAGAATATACAGATATACCATGACCTGGATGAATAAAAATTTCAGATATACCATGACCTAGATGAATGAATATTATAGATCTACCATGACCTAGATGAATGAATATTATAGATATACAAGGACCTGGATGAATGAATATTACAGATATACCATGACCTAGATGAATGACTATTACAGAATACCATGACCTAGATGAATGAATAATATTACAGATATGACCTGGATGAATCAATATTACAGATATATCATGACCTGCATGGATGAATTTACAGATATACCATGAACTGGATAAATGAATATTACAGATATACCATGACCTAGATGGATGACTATTACAGATATACCATGAACTGGATGAATGAATATTACAGATATACCATGACCTAGATGGATGAATATTACAGATATACCATGACCTGGATGAAGACTATACAGATATACCTGACTGGAGGATGAATATTACAGATATACCATGACCTGGATGGATGACTAATAATGATATACCATGAACTGGAAAAATAAGAAAATCCACAAGCATTTGCACTGTTTATTTTAATATATCCCCAGTGCATATGTAAATTTTCTCCCCCTCAGAAAATGCCTTTGGGGATTGGGCTGAGAAGCCATGACCTGGAGAATGAATACTATTACAGATATACCATGACTAGATGAATGAATATTACAGATATACCATGACCTGGATGAATGACTATTACAGATATACCGTGACCTGGATGGATGAATATTACAGATATACCATGACCTAGATGAATGAATATTATAGATATACCATGACCTAGATGAATGATTATTACAGATATACCATGACCTAGATGAATGAATATACACAGATACCATGACTAGATGAATGAAATACAGATATACCATGACCTGGATGAATGAATATTACAGATATTCATGACCTGGATGGATGAATATTACAGATATACCATAAAATGGATAAATGAATATTACAGATATACCATGACCTAGATGAATGAATATTACAGATATACCATGACCTGGTGGATGACTATTACAGATATACCATGACCTAGATGAATGAATATATAGATATACCATGACCTGGATGGATGAATATTACAGATATACAAGGACCTGGATGAATGAATATTACAGATATACCATGACCTGGATGGATGAATATTACAGATATACCAGGACCTGGATGAATGAATCTCACAGATATACCATGACCTGGATGAATGAATATTATAGATATACCATGACTGGATGAATAAAATTAGATTATACCATGACCTAGATGAATGAAATTATAGATTTACCAGACCGATGAATGATATATAGATATACAAGGACCTGGATGAATGAATATTACAGATATACCATGACCGGATGAATGAATATTACAGTATACCATGACCTAGATGAATGACTATTACAGAATACCATGACCTAGATGAATGAATATTACAGATATGACCTGGATGAATCAATATTACAGATATATCATGAACTGCATGGATGAATATTACAGATATACCATGAACTGGATAAAGAATATTACAGATAACCATGACCTAGATGGATGACATTACAGATATACCATGACCTGGAGAATGAATATTACAGATATACCATGACCTAGATGGATGAATATTACAGATATACCATGACCTGGATGAATGAATATTACAGATATACCATGACCTGGATGGATGAATATTACAGATATACCATGACCTGGATGGATGAATATTACAGATATACCATGACCTGGATGGATGAATATTACAGATATACCATGACCTGGGTGGATGGATATTACAGATATACCATGACCTGGATGGATGAATATTACAGATATACCCATGACCTGGGTGGATGGATATTACAGATATACCATGACCTGAATGGATGAATATACAGTTTACCATGACCTGGATGGATGAATATTACAGATATACCATGACCTGGATGGATGAATATTACAGATATACCATGACCTGGGTGGATGGATATTACAGATATACCTGACCTGAATGGATGAATATTACAGATATACCATGACCTGATGGATGAATATTACAGATATACCATGACCTGGATGGATGACTATTACAGATATACCATGACCTGGATGAATGAAAATATACAGATAACCATGACCTGGAGGAAATGAATATTACAGATATACCATGACCTGGATGGATGAATATTACAGATATACCATAACCTGGATGGATGAATATTACAGTTATACCATGACCTGGATGGATGAATATTACAGATATACCATGACCTGGATGGATGAATATTACAGAAGCCTGAATGTTGGAAATGTTACTAGTGCAGGGCCCAGGCGGGACACCCCTGGCTTGGCTATATTATGTCTGGGTTGGCTATCATTTTCTTTTACCACTGGGGCTGGTTGAGTTTTTAATTGGTGGACTATTCCATTCTGAGGAGGGGGTTTAGGATTATTAGGATTATTGTTGGTGGGTCATTCTCCTTATCAATGGTTGCTGATTTGCTTTGATTATGATTTTGCCAGAAATCTTATGCATAATACCATATTCTTAATTGAAATAAAACCACTTTTATTACTTACACTAGACAGTTAAGCCCTTATATAAACCGGCGCTAGATAGAAATCCTCCTCCTGGAGTGCGCGCATAGATCCGGCCTCACTCCTCTCTCTGTCCGGGGAACTGCATGATCGGCATAGCCCAGGCTTCTCCTCTCGCGCTAGCACATATCCAAAAAGCCATACACGGATTCACGGACGCACATTAGGGCTTTTATATATAGAATTACGTTAACCAGCAGAACACAAACCACAGGATTAAGAAAATATCTTGGGTGTAGCACCCACTGAAGTTTTTTTTGGGCCATAATACATCAGTGTGTCACTTTTGTGATCTTCAATAGGCTACACAATTGGTCAATCTCAAACTTCAGCTAAATTCTGGTTTAAACTGGGTTTATCAAAATCACATCTCTAGATAAAATTAGAGATTTAGGGCCCTATTTATAAAAGATCGTTATCGTAAAAATAATTATCGCTATCGTAAAATAAGGACCGGTATTTCCGATAACGACCGGTATTTTCCGATAACGACCGGTATTTTCGATAACGACGGTATTTTCCAATAACGGTCGTTATCGGAAATTACCGATCGTTATCGGAAAATACCGGTCGTTATCACAAAATAAAAAAATCTTTTATAAATAGGGCCCTTATTGCTGGAAATGTTCAGAAATATACTTTCCTGCTTGAACACTTTCTGTTTTCAGCCATGGGACCAGCTTGTAGTCATGTGACCAGCCTTAGCCTGCATTAATAGGCTCCCCTTCTCAACTGTCAATTTTTTCCCAGGTACTTCCTGATTTCCCCTGCATTAAGTCTTTACTGAGATGCTTCTCCCCGGGGAAAATGGGCGGGGCAGAGGTCAGGTGATGTCACTCAACCTACTGGAAGCAGGAAATTTGAACATTCACCCCAATGTAATTTCTCACAGACTCAATGTGATTGTTGGCTCATTGTAAATGAAATGCTGCAGGCTTTCATTTACCCCCCAAATATTTGAGACCACAGTTGCCCTTTAACTATTGATATTAACACTTTATAATTAGACACGAGGTAAAGATTTCAGACAAAAACGGTAGAAACAAATGATTATTTTGTAAGGCCAATCTTGTTGGTCATGGATGCAGTGGCCAAAATGTAATCCTTGACCAATCAGATTTAGAGGTGGTTTTGTGGGCATTAACTTTTTACCCTCACAAATGGCAACTTGCAGTGAAAAAAAAGTTGCAAAGATGGCAGCAAAGTCTGCCTATAAAAGAAATAACAGTTGCTATGTGCAATTATTACTTATTAGCTTATTATTTACTTATTAACTTCTAAATAAAGCACGTTAACCTCAAAATGTTGCCTTTTTAACCAAAAACATTCTGATGGTCGCTCTGTGTGACCCTGAATGAGTTTTAAGGTTCATACAAACAAGCCTTTGGCCGATAATCGGCCCGTGTATGGGCACTTTATCGGCCGTTCGTTGGAGTTCATTGCCTGATCCACCGGGTGGATCTCCGAACGAGCGGCCGTTCCGGCTATAAAGTATTATCGTCCGAAACGCTCTTTCGTAACACATCATGTGTCCCGGATTGGCACCCCCGATCGCCACGTGTGTACTAACCTTTTCACTATTATATTACTTATAATAAATATACATATAACTTCCTGATAACGCTCATTACACTAGAAATGTACCACAACAGTGCAGTAAATTGCATTACACCAAGCATTGTTTTAAGGGGCTCTTCTCAGGTGGCCCACCTGGGGAGCTTTAGAATGATGTCCTGCTGTGGTTGGGGTAAGGTACACACTAAATTAGACCTTTTTCTATAGACGTCTAATATATTTACAGGGAGATTCCATAAAAGTTCTTATCGTTAAAATGGTGCTAATTTTGCCCCAACCAATAGCAGTGTTAGCTATCAAATGTTAAATAATATCTGATTGGTTGGGGCAAAATTAGCACCATTTTAAACGATAAGAACTTTTATTGAATAACCTGTTAATGTCTAAAGATGATTTACAAGCAGCGGTTCTTACCTGAGAAATCCAATTGGCCATTAATTTTGTGATATCAAGTTAAATGCAAAAAAAGGAACGGGTATGGCGTCTTCAAGAACTAAACTTTAAGTTTTGATCTGAATACAACGATTACCATGACCTGGATAAATGAATATAACAGATATACCATGATCTGGATGAATGAATATTACGGATATACCATGACGGATGATGAATGATTACGGATACCCTGACCTGGATAGATGGATATTACAGATTACCATGACCTGGATGGATGAATATTACAGATATACCGTGACCTGGATGGATGACTATACAGATATACCATGACTGGATGGATGAATATTACAGATATACCATGACCTGGATGGATGAATATACAGATAGACCGTGACCTGATGGATGAATGAATATTACGGATATACCATGACCTGGATAGATGGATTTACAGATATACCATGACCTGGAGAGAAATACAGATATACCATGACCTGGATGGATGAATATTACAGATATACCATGACCTGGATGAAGATATATTGGATATAACATGACCTGGATAGATGGATATTACAGATATACCATGACCTGGATGGATGAATATTACAGATATACCGTGACCTGGATGAATGAATATTACAGATATACCGTGACCTGGAGGATGAATATTACAGATATACCATCACCTGGATGGATGACTATTACAGATATACCATGACCTGGATGGATGAATATTACAGATATACCATGACCTGGATGGATGAATATTACAGATATACCATGACTGGATGGATGAAATTACAGTATACCAGACGGATGGATGAATATTACAGAAACCATGACCTGGATGGATGAATATTACAGATATACCATGACCTGGATAAATGAATATTACAGATATACCATGACCTAGATGAATGAATATTACAGATATACCATGACCTGGATGAATGACTATTACAGATATACCGTGACCTGGATGGATGAATATTACAGATATACCATGACCTAGATGAATGAATATTATAGATATACCATGACCTAGATGAATGAATATTATAGATATACCATGACCTGGATGAATGATTATTACAGATATACCATGACCTAGATGAATGAATATTACAGATATACCATGACCTAGATGAATGAAAATTACAGATATACCATGACCTGGATGAATGAATATTACAGATATATCATGACCTGGATGGATGAATATTACAGATATACCATAAACTGGATAAATGAATATTACAGATATACCATGACCTAGATGAATGAATATTACAGATATACCATGACCGGATGGATGACTATTACAGATATACCATGACCTAGAGAAGAATATTATAGATATACCATGACCTGGATGGATGAATATTACAGATATACAAGGACCTGGATGAATGAATATTACAGATATACCATGACCTGGATGGATGAATATTACAGATATACCAGGACCTGGATGAATGAATCTCACAGATATACCATGACCTGGATGAATGAATATTACAGATATACCATGACCTGGATGAATAATATCAGATAACCATGACCTAGATGAATGAATATTATAGATCTACCATGACCTAGATGAATGAATATTATAGATATACAAGGACCTGGATGAATGAATATTACAGATATACCATGACCTAGATGAATGACTATTACAGATATACCATGACCTAGATGAATGAATATTACAGATATGACCTGGATGAATCAATATTACAGATATATCATGACCTGCATGGATGAATATTACAGATATACCATGAACTGGATAAATGAATATACAGATATACCATGACCTAGATGGATGACTATTACAGATATACCATGACCTGGATGAATGAATATTACAGATATACCATGACTAGATGGATGAATATTACAGATATACCATGACCTGGATGAATGACTTACAGATAACCATGACTGGATGGATGAATATTACAGATATACCATGACCTGGAGGATGACATAATGATATACCATGACATGAAAAATAGAAAATCCACAAGCATTTGCACTGTTATTTTTAATATATCCCCAGTGCATATGTACAATTTTCTCCCCCTCAGAAAATGCCTTTGGTGGATGTGCTGAGAAGCCCGACCTGGATGAATGACTATTACAGATTATACCATGACCTAGATGAATGAATATTACAGATATACCATGACCTGGATGAATGACTATACAGATATACCGTGACCTGGATGGATGAATATTACAGATATACCATGACCTAGATGAATGAATATTATAGATATACCATGACCTAGATGAATGATTATTACAGATATACCATGACTAGATGAATGAATATTACAGATATACCATGACCTAGATGAATGAAAATTACAGATATAACATGACCTGGATGAATGAATATTACAGATTATCATGACCTGGATGGATGAATATTACAGATATACCATAAACTGGATAATGAATATTACAGATATAACATGACCTAGATGAATGAATATTACAGATATACCATGACCTGGATGGATGACTATTACAGATATACCATGACCTAGATGAATGAATATTAGATATACCATGACCTGGATGGATGAATATTACCGATATACAAGGAACTGGATGAAGATATTACAGATATACCATGACCTGGATGGATGAATATTACAGATATACCAGGACCTGGAGAATGAATCTCACAGATATACCATGACCTGGATGAATGAATATTATAGATATACCATGACCTGGATGAATAAATATTTCAGATATACATGACCTAGATGAATGAATATTATAGATCTACCATGACCAGATGAATGAATATTATAGATATACAAGGAATGGATGAGAATATTACAGATATACCAGACCTGGTGAATGAATATTCAGATATACCATGACCTAGAGAATGACTATTACAGATATACCCTGACCTAGATGAATGAATATTACAGATATGACCTGGATGAATCAATATACAGATAATCATGACCTGCATGGATGAATATTACAGATATACCTGAACTGGATAAATGAATATTACAGAATACCATGACCTAGATGGATGACTATTACAGTATACCATGACCTGGATGAATGAATATTACAGATATACCATGACCTAGATGGATGAAATATACAGATATACCATGACCTGGATGAATGACTATTACAGATATACCATGACCTGGAGGGATGAATATTACAGATTAACCATGACCTGGATGGATGAATATTACAGATATACCATGACCTGGATGGATGAATATTACAGATATACCATGACCTGGGTGGATGGATATTACAGATATACCATGACCTGGATGGATGAATATTACAGTACCATGACCTGGGTGGATGGATATTACAGATATAACCATGACCTGAATGGATGAATATTACAGTTATACCATGACCTGATGGATGAATATTTACAGATATACCATGACCTGGATGGATGAATATTACAGATATACCATGACCTGGAGGATATTACAGATATACCACCTGACCTGAAGGATGATATTACAGATATACCATGACCTGGATGAAGAATATTACAGATAACCATGACCTGGATGGATGACATTACAGATATTACATGACTGGATGAAGAATATTACAGTATTACCATGACCTGGATGAATGAATATTACAGATATACCATGACCTGGATGGATGAATATTACAGATATACCATGACCTGGATGAATGAATATTACAGATATACCATGACCTGGATGAATGAATATTACAGATATATCATGACCTGGATGAATGAATATTACAGATATACACAATGATGGATGGAAATATTACAGATATACCATGACCTTGGATGAATATTACAGATATACCATGACCTGGATGGATGACTATTACAGATATAACATGACCTGGATGGATAAATATTACAGATATACCATGACCTGGATGAATGACTATTACAGATATACCATGACCTGGATGGATGACTATTACAGATATACCATGACCTGGATGAATGAATATTACAGATATACCATGACCTGGATGAATGAATATTACAGATATACCATGACCTGGATGGATGAATATTACAGATCATATTTTCAAGGGTTATCAAAGGAAATTGGATAGGATGCAGAGAGTAGTTGTTTATGGCGCTCTCAATATGGATTAAAGTTCTAAGGTGACTTGGAGTTTTGGTGGATAACAAACTTGAAGGGCATCTATAGTGGGAAAATTTAATTTTTTTTTTCTTTCTATGTGTTCTATAATTCCCCCAACCCGCAGAGTCCTTTGTTTTCTTCACTTTCCCTCTGTCCCAGATGATATAAAAAAAGTCAAGATTTCAATACGCACTCCTGCTTGAGCTGTCAATCAAATCCCCTAACAGCAGCCGGTGTAGTGTGTAGCTTACACAGGTTTTACAGCAAGTCTCCCAGAGACATAAGGGAAGGAGAAGAAGCCTACACCAATTTTTGCCGTCAAAGGGATATTGGGTGCAGTAATAAGGCAGGACTCGGGCCTTTCCTAACCCACCCCTACACACTCCTTAGTAGCAAGTATCTTCAAACCGGCTTACATACCGAGGTTTGTTTTTTTTTTTTGGTTTACAAAGGTAAGAGTGATGTGTAGGAGGATTAATGCGCATGAGCGGCTGGGTTACGGGCTTGGTTTACAGCCGGACTACTTGAATGGTGGAATGACCAGAGAGGGGAGGGGGGAGTGAGGAGCTCTGCAGTAAATCAGACAGTGTGCAAACACCAGAGCCACAGAAAGGTGGGAATAAGGCAGAATATACTAACCTTTTTTAGTGTCTGATTAGAGCAATGTAAACATTTCATATAGATGCCCTTTAAAGGTAGAAAACAGTGCAAAGCTGCAATTGCTAGAGCCAGCAAGATATTGTTTGTATAAAGGGAGCTTGAAAAAAAAAAGTTACAATTATGTACGCTGGAGAAAAGGCGCTTGGGGGGATATGATTACTGTGTATAAAGACATTAACTGGCCATACAATAAACATCTGGGGCATTGTTCACCAATAGAACATGTCAGAGGACACACGGACAACCCTTAAGACTTGAGGAAAAAAGGTTTAGGCTTCAAGCTCGGAAAGGTTTTTCATGTGAGACGTAAAGCTATGGAACTGTCTTCCCGTGGACGTTGTTACGACAGTTCATTGGTCAGTTAATAAAAAGCTGGATGAGTTTCTGCAAACAAGGAATGTTACAAGTTACTGGTATTGATAAAAAAGTAGAGTTGATCCAGGGAAATTTTACGATTGCCACTTGGAGTCAGGAAGGAATTTTTTCCCCTTCATAAATTTGGTGGGGTTTTTTTGCCTTCCTCTGGATCAACATTAGGCAGGAAATGAGGATATTGGTAGATGGGTTGGACTGGATGGCGTATGTCTTTATTCAACCTCAGATAAACGTATACATTATTTATAGTATAGGAAGGAGGAAGGATATATCTGGTGTGTGGTGTTTGAAACATTGAAATATTATTTAACAATTGAACTATTTTTGCATAATTGCCATCTACTTATAGTTCTTATCAAATATTGTTTACCAGGCGTTTGTTTTTACTAACCGTGGCCATACCATTTTGCAATCGCATGTCAGTCAGGTAAGTAAAATTATCATAATGTATGGCCATCTTAAAGGGCATGTCCACCCCAAAACTAAAATTAACCCCTTACTGGCCACATCAAGTAGTTTATAAACAATCCTTACCTACATTCCTGCTCAAAATAGTTCCCCTGCTGTGCCCCTCCAAAGTCCAGGAAACTGCTGTGTAGGAGCAGTGTGTGACTCATGCTGTGCCTGAGACTTCCTCAACCTATCAAGGTTGAGGCATGCTCAGTGCAGGCCCTCCTGCCTCTCAGCCAATCACGAACGCGGCTGCCGGTCCCGCCCCCTGCTTTCAATTCCATGCAAGCAGAGGGCCTGAACAGTGCAGCAGGGAAAGAGGCAGGTAAGTAAGAATCGGGGGAACTTCTAACAATTATATTAATGCGGTTGGGGCTGGGGGAGCATGCCCTACCACATATCAAAGTTAAATTTTGGGTGGGGACAGCCCTTTAATGTTGAAATGCCTTTAAGATATCAAAGTGTCAAGTGCCAATAGTGGATGGCAGAGTCTATATTATAAAGGGCAGGAAGTAAGTAGAATTCTTTAAAATATGATTCTAAACCATGTAAGGTTTACTTCTCCTTTACTATTATGGATAACTCCTTATCTCTCATATTTAAACAGACAAGCCATTAGAATCAAGTCAAATGTCATAGGACCACATTGTAAAATCTCACGTGCTGTGTTTATGGGAACCTTTTCTGCAATATCCTGGAGCATGAGTACACACCTGTGAGAGAGAGAGCAGCTAGTAGCCTTAGGGGCCTACAACCACCTTGACTCCCCCGTCCTATGTCACTGCATACCAGAGAACTCTGAAGATTTGACCCAGAGAACTTCATGTTTTGTCTGAAAGGCTTTTGTGTGACGTGGTCCTGACAAGCCACTGACAGGTCCTTGTTAACTGCTCACCTGCTGCATTCCTGGGTGATATGGGACAGTTTATGCAAACAGCAGTAAGGAGCCTCCTGAGCTTCCAACCCCACCAGATGGCATCTGTTAGAAATATTAGTGATTTACATCTATTAATATAAACTATTTCATTTATTTACTTATACCTTGTCTCCTATTTTAAATATTTTATTTTGGGGATGCATCCTTATTAAATAGTGAACATAGAAATTCCTATTCTCCTTCTATATTGCCCGGAGACCCTTTTCCATAGCTCTAAAGCATGCTGTTATTAGAACATTAACCAAATAAATAGTAATAATATTACATTCATAATTAATTCATAACTGTTACAGGACGCTATCTACATAAAGATGTCTTAGGTACAGAGCTTTACATTTAATGAAAAGTCACAAGATAAAAGAACATGAGCTAAATGTGTCAGTCACCCAGCACTGCTGGCCAGGTACGACGTCTTTGCATGTTGATACCCAGACATATTAACCACATATGTGTCAGTTTAAATCATGCCCCATGGAGACAATAGACAATAGAGGTTAAATAGGAGCCTGACACAAGAATGTTGTGATGACAACACATAAAGTTTTTAACTTAAGATAGGGCGATGCATAGAGAGCCGCTATGTTCTCTACTGTCCTCTCAAGGCAATGCACCGAGCCAATAGGGCTCTACTAATAGCGAATGCCAACTCTTAGACGCTATCGGCAGCTGACATTATTTGTCTCTTAAAGCTGTGGAACCCTTGGTACATCGTTTGACGCCTATAGAGCCTGAGAGGCTCTCCGTAAATCACCCCAATAATAAACATGCATCTGTGGCAAGTTGGAATCGTGCTGTATATCACGTTAGGTATCATGTTGATATTACTGGACTCTACCATGATGGATGTAATAAACTATTTTTTGCCTTGCCTGAGTGCAGCTTTCATTATTCCGTCTGGAACAAAGCCTTTCAGCCGGCTACTTCATTGAAGAAACGTGTTTTATTAAAATGTTCCATTTAAATGTTCTCGCGTTGTAAACCGATTCGTAGCTTTCAGAGAAACCACAAAAAATAGTTTTCGTGTAAATTAGAACAACGTGTAAATATAAAGACCGGGGAATGTTGTATGTTTCTGATTTCTCCTGGATGACAAAATGATGTGGGAGATAACAAACTTGTTTAAAGATCATGTTACTGGAATGGTTTTTGTTGCGAATTCTACAGGTTACATGGGGAAAACCAACGCTGATCGACTGTTATGTCATAGGAACTAAGCTGGGATCTATTTTTGGCTTGTTTGGGTCTAGGGGAGAGCACAGCCAGTCAAAAAGATTCCTGCAAGCAAAGTGAACGTATTAGTATCTCAGACTGAGTAAAATACATTCTGAAATGACTTTTTCTGTTTTCTCAGGAATTTGCAGCCTGATTCATTGGTTTCAATGAGCCTCAGCCTTTGCTTATTGCAGGAACTCAACCCAGACATCAGCAAAAGTTTCAAAGTTAACCACAAGCACTTTTTGCGCCTGGAAGCTCTGGTGCCCAGATGGGTCTAGACTAGAGCCAGGGACATCGTCCGCAGTAAATGATCTGGAAAACAAGGGAGGTTCTTGGCACATTGTGGAAGGAAGATACAAATTACAGAAAAAGAGGGAATATTCCCTTTTTTATGAGTTACCTATGCCAAAGCCAAAAAAGCTTTTCCTTCACAAAACTGGGGTCTTTCTGCACCCCATTTCCATGTGAGTCTATCCCTGGAAGTTCTTATTTATCGTAGGGAGTTTCCCTTGTTTCAGATTTATTTTTATTGGCATCTGAATTGATGTCTGGAGATATTTAATGTTAAGCTTGGAGTTTCTGGTTTCTGCAACCTTCCTTTGCCATTGCTAGTACACCACCAATCCGGCCTTGTTCAGCATTCCTCCTGAAGGGGTCCAACAGGAGCACAACATTGTGAAGTTGATCTGTTATGATGAGGATTTTGATTTTCCTTTTTGTGGCTTCCTGGTTGGACTGTTGAAGGGTTGTCAGCTTCCAGTGATTGGAGACCCCAAACAGAAGCCTGCAGAGCTGAGTGGTGGAGACGATAGTATTTGCAAGGTCTTGGCTCTTTACAAGGATAGCTACAGTGGTACAACTTCTTACCTTGGCAGTATAATTCTGACTTGTTCTACTCGGCTGAGATTGAGTTGCTGTGTGACCAGGCTTGGGCAGTATGCTGGAGGTGCCAGCTGGCTCTAGGGTGAATGGTGCAGGTTGGGATACTTCCACTGCTACTCATATACCGTCATGGAAAACAACAGCTATTACTTCTTTTTAAGGTAACATCTCTCTGGTCTAAGAATTTTAACCTATTACCATAGATTGTTACATTTTCTGGTCTTTCAGTTAACATTGTTTGCCCTGTGTTCTTTATTACAACCTACACCAGGACAGAATGGACAGGTTCTTTGCAGATGTCAGACATTAGTCATTTTGATGTAGTAGAGTAGCCTTCAGGATCAGGGTATTCGCGCTCCTTATACATTGGGGGATACTGGGTATAAGATCTCAACCATCAATGTTTTAACATGTTGGGTTTATTTACATGTTGGATTTAGAAATTTGAACCTTTTTGCCCCAACATGGATTGGTTTTAACCATCTTTTGATTAGATTGTTAGAATCTTTCACAGACAGTTGGTAGTTCCTTTCTTAGCACGATGTCCAACCTGCAGCTCTACAGATGTTAGAAAATTTCCAGTCTCAGCATTCCCAACAACAGAGGTCACCCTGGGAATGTTGGAAATGTTACTAGTGCAGGGCCCAGGCGGGACACCCCTGGCTTGGCTATTATTATGTCTGGGTTGGCTATCATTTTCTTTTACCACTGGGGCTGGTTGAGTTTTTAATTGGTGGACTATTCATTCTGAGGAGGGGGTTTAGGATTATTAGGATTATTGTTGGTGGGGTCATTCCATCCTATATCAATGGTTGCTGATTTGCTTTGATTATGATTTTGCCAGAAATCTTATGCATAATACCATATTCTTAATTGAAATAAAACCATTTTATTACTTACAATAGACAGTTAAGCCCGTTATATAAACCGGCGCTAGATAGAACTCCTCCTCCTGGATGTGCGCGCATAGATCCGGCCTCACTCCTCTCTCTCGTCCGGGGAACTGCATGATCGCGCATAGCCGTCAGGCTCTCCTCTCGCGCATGCACATATCCAAAAAGCCTACAACGGATTCACGGACGCACATTAGGGCTTTTATATATAGAATTACGTAACCAGCAGAACACCAAACCACAGGATTAAGAAAATATCTTGGGTGTAGCACCCACTGAAGTTTTTTTTGGGCCATAATACATCAGTGTGTCACTTTTGTGATCTTCAATAGGCTACACAATTGGTCACTCTCAAACTTCAGCTTAAATTCTGGTTTAAACTGGGTTTATCAAAATCACATCTCTAGATAAAATTAGAGATTTAGGGCCCTATTTATAAAGATCGTTATCGTAAAAATAATTATCGCTATCGAAAATAAGGACCGGTATTTCCCGATAACGACCGGTATTTTCCGATAACGACCGGTATTTCCGATAACGACCGGTATTTTCCAATAACGGTCGTTATCGGAAATTACCGATCGTTATCGGAAAATACCGGTCGTTATCCAAAATAAAAAATCTTTTATAAATAGGGCCCTTATTGCTGGAAATGTTCAGCAATATTACTTCCTGCGAACACTTTCTGTTTTCAGCCATGGGACCAGCTTGTAGTCATGTGACCAGCCTTAGCCTGCATTAATAGGTCCCCTTCTCAACTGTCAATTTTTTCCCCAGGTACTTCCTGATTTCCCCTGCATTAAGTCTTTACTGAGCATGCTTCTCCCCGGGGAAAATGGGCGGGGCAGAGGTCAGGTGATGTCACTCAACCTACTGGAAGCAGGAAATTTGAACATTCACCCCAATGTAATTTCTCACAGACTCAATGGGATTGTTGGCTCATTGTAAATGAAATGCTGCAGGCTTTCATTACCCCCCAAATATTTGAGACCACAGTTGCCCTTAACTATTGAATATTAACACTTTATAATTAGAACCGAGGTAAGATTTCAGACAAAAACAGAACGTAGAAACAAAATGATTATTTTTGTAAGGCCCAATCTTGTTGGTCATGGATGCAGTGGCCAAAAATGTAATCCTTGACCAATCAGATTTAGAGGTGGTTTTTGTGGGCATAACTTTTTACCCTTACAAAATGGCAACTTGCAGTGAAAAAAAAGTTGCAAAGATGGCAGCAAGTCTGCCTATAAAAAGAAATAACAGTTGCTATGTGCAATTATTACTTATTAGCTTAATCTTACTTATTTAACTTCTAAAATAAAGCACGTTAACCTCAAAATGTTGCTTTTTTAACCAAAACATTCTGATGGTCGCTCTGTGTGACCCTGAATGAGTTTTAGGTTCATACAAACAAGCGTTTGGCCGATAATCGGCCCGTGTATGGGCACTTTATCGGCCGTTCGTTCGGAGTTCATTGCCTGATCCACCGGGTGGATCTCCGAACGAGCGGCCGTTCGGCCTATAAAGTATTATCGTCCGAAACGCTCTTTCGTAACACATCATGTGTCCCGGATTGGCACCCCCGATCGCACGTGTGTACTAACCTTTTCATATTATACTTAATATAAATATACTATATACTTCCTGATAACGCTCATTACACTAGAAATGTACCACAACAGTGCAGTAAATTGCATTACACCAATGCATTGTTTTAAGGGGCTCTTCTCTAGGTGGCCCACCTGGGGAGCTTTAGAATGATGTCCTGCTGTGGTTGGAGTAAGGTACACTACTAAATTAGACCTTTTTCTATAGACGTCTAATATATTTACAGGGAGATTCCATAAAGTTCTTATCGTTTAAAATGGTGCTAATTTTGCCCCAACCAATCAGAGTTAGCTATCAAATGTTAAATAATATCTGATTGGTTGGGGCAAAATTAGCACCATTTAAACGATAAGAACTTTATTGAATACCCTGTTAATGTCTAAGAGCTGCATTTACAGCAGCGGTTCTTACCTTGAGATAATCCAATTTGGCCAATTAATTTTGTGATATCAAGTAAATGCAAAAAAAGGAACGGGATAGGCGTCTTCAAGAACTAAACTTTAATGTTTGATCTGAATACAACAGATTTACCATGACCTGGATAAATGAATATAACAGATATACCATGATCTGGATGAATGAATATTACGGATATACCATGACCTGGATGAATGAATATTACGGATATACCATGACCTGGATAGATGGATATTACAGATATACCATGACCTGGATGGATGAATATTACAGATATACCGTGACCTGGATGATGACTATTACAGATATACCATGACCTGGATGGATGAATATTACAGATATACCATGACCTGGATGGATGAATATTACAGATAGACGTGACCTGGATGATGAATATTACGGATATACCATGACCTGGATAGATGGATATTACAGATATACCATGACCTGTGGATGGATGAATATTACAGATATACCATGACCTGGAGGATGAATATTACAGATATACCATGACCTGGATGAATGAATATTACGGATATACCATGACCTGGATAGATGGATATTACAGATATACCATGACCTGGATGGATGAATATTACAGATATACCGTGACCTGGATGATGAATATTACAGATATACCGTGACCTGGATGGATGAATATTACAGATATACCATCACCTGGATGGATGACTATTACAGATATACCATGACCGGATGGATGAATATTACAGTATACCATGACCTGGATGGATGAATATTACAGTATACCATGACCTGATGGATGAATATTACAGATATACCATGACCTGGATGGATGAATATTACAGAAACCATGACCTGGATGGATGAATATTACAGATATACCATGACTGGATAAATGATATTACAGATATACCATGACCTAGATGAATGAATATTACAGATATACCAGACCTGGATGAATGACTATACAGATATACCGTGACCTGGATGGTAGAATATTACAGATATAACCATGACCTAGATGAATGAATATTATAGATATACCATGACCTAGATGAATGATATTAGATATACCATGACCTGATGAATGATTATGATATACCGACCGATGATGAATATTACAGATTCCATGACCTAGATGAATGAAAATTACAGATATACCATGACCTGGATGAATGAATATACAGATATATCATGACCTGGATGTGAATATTACAGATATACCATAAACTGGATAAATGAATATACAGATATACCATGACCTAGATGAATGAATATTACAGATATACATGACCTGGATGGATGACTATTACAGATATACCATGACCTAGATGAATGAATATTATAGATATACCATGACCTGGATGGATGAATATTACAGATATACAAGGACCTGGATGAATGAATATTACAGATATACCATGACCTGGATGATGATGATATTACAGATATACCAGGACCTGGATGAATGAATCTCACAGATATACCATGACCTGGATGAAGAATATACAGATATACCATGACCTGGATGAATAAAAATTTCAGATATACCATGACCTAGATGAATGAATATTATAGATCTACCATGACCTAGATGAATGAATATTATAGATATACAAGGACCTGGATGAATGAATATTACAGATATACCATGACCTAGATGAATGACTATTACAGAATACCATGACCTAGATGAATGAATAATATTACAGATATGACCTGGATGAATCAATATTACAGATATATCATGACCTGCATGGATGAATTTACAGATATACCATGAACTGGATAAATGAATATTACAGATATACCATGACCTAGATGGATGACTATTACAGATATACCATGAACTGGATGAATGAATATTACAGATATACCATGACCTAGATGGATGAATATTACAGATATACCATGACCTGGATGAAGACTATACAGATATACCTGACTGGAGGATGAATATTACAGATATACCATGACCTGGATGGATGACTAATAATGATATACCATGAACTGGAAAAATAAGAAAATCCACAAGCATTTGCACTGTTTATTTTAATATATCCCCAGTGCATATGTACAAATTTTCTCCCCCTCAGAAAATGCCTTTGGGGATTGGGCTGAGAAGCCATGACCTGGATGAATGATACTATTACAGATATACCATGACTAGATGAAGAATATTACAGATATACCATGACCTGGATGAATGACTATTACAGATATACCGTGACCTGGATGGATGAATATTACAGATATACCATGACCTAGATGAATGAATATTATAGATATACCATGACCTAGATGAATGATTATTACAGATATACCATGACCTAGATGAATGAATATACAGAGATACCATGACTAGATGAATGAAATACAGATATACCATGACCTGGATGAATGAATATTACAGATATTCATGACCTGGATGGATGAATATTACAGATATACCATAAAATGGATAAATGAATATTACAGATATACCATGACCTAGATGAATGAATATTACAGATATACCATGACCTGGTGGATGACTATTACAGATATACCATGACCTAGATGAATGAATATATAGATATACCATGACCTGGATGGATGAATATTACAGATATACAAGGACCTGGATGAATGAATATTACAGATATACCATGACCTGGATGGATGAATATTACAGATATACCAGGACCTGGATGAATGAATCTCACAGATATACCATGACCTGGATGAATGAATATTATAGATATACCATGACTGGATGAATAAAATTAGATTATACCATGACCTAGATGAATGAAATTATAGATACCAGACCAGATGAATGATATATAGATATACAAGGACCTGGATGAATGAATATTACAGATATACCATGACCGGATGAATGAATATTACAGTATACCATGACCTAGATGAATGACTATTACAGAATACCATGACCTAGATGAATGAATATTACAGATATGACCTGGAGAATCAATATTACAGATATATCATGAACTGCATGGATGAATATTACAGATATACCATGAACTGGATAAATGAATATTACAGATATACCATGACCTAGATGGATGACATTACAGATATACCATGACCTGGAGAATGAATATTACAGATATACCATGACCTAGATGGATGAATATTACAGATATACCATGACCTGGATGAATGACTATTACAGATATACCATGACCTGGATGGATGAATATTACAGATATACCATGACCTGGATGGATGAATATTACAGATATACCATGACCTGGATGGATGAATATTACAGATATACCATGACCTGGGTGGATGGATATTACAGATATACCATGACCTGGATGGATGAATATTACAGATATACCCATGACCTGGGTGGATGGATATTACAGATATACCATGACCTGAATGGATGAATATACAGTTTTACCATGACCTGGATGGATGAATATTACAGATATACCATGACCTGGATGGATGAATATTACAGATATACCATGACCTGGGTGGATGGATATTACAGATATACCTGACCTGAATGGATGAATATTACAGATATACCATGACCTGATGGAATGAATATTACAGATATACCATGACCTGGATGGATGACTATTACAGATATACCATGACCTGGATGAATGAATATACAGATAACCATGACCTGGATGAATGAATATTACAGATATACCATGACCTGGATGATGAATATTACAGATATACCAGACCTGGATGAATGAATATTACGATATACCATGACCTGGATGAATGAATATACAGATATATCATGACCAGGATGAATGAATATTACAGATATACCATGACCTGGATGAATATTACAGATATACCATGACCTGGATGAATATTAAGATATACCATGACCTGGATGAATGAATATACAGATATCCATGACCTGGATGGATGAATATTACAGATATACCATGACCTGGATGAATGATATTACAGATATACCATGACCTGGATGAATTAATATTACAGATTAACATGACCTGGATGAATGAATATTACAGATATACATGACCTGGAGAATGAATATACAGATATACCATGACCTGGATGAATGAATATTACAATATACCATGGACCCTGGATTGAATGAAATTTACAGATAGACCATGACCTGGATGGATGAATATTACAGATATACCGTGACCTGGATGGATGAATATTACAGATATACCGTGACCTGGATGAATGAATATTACAGATATACCATGACCTGGATGAATGAGAACCATCACAAGCAATGGGCCAGATGGAATTATCTCAAGGTTGCTTGTAAAATGCATTTTTTAAAGATCTGTACACACGTACGGTTCTTCGGCCAACGAAGGATCCCCAAGTGCAGGGCACTCACGCGATGAACGCCCGTTTAGGCTGATAATTGCACGTATACATGCGTTTGGTCGGGTGTTGTTCCTTGATCCTCGGCGGATTGACGTACGTTCATGTTCATTTAGACATTAGATAGATTACATGTTTGTATTTAGACTGCCTAGTGTTTGGCCAGCTTTAGGGGGAAGCCCCACTATCCAGGGCACAGCGCATGAATAGTGCAACACAGCACAAGTGAAAAGTTGTGTGATTCATGCACACTTCCATGCGCTTGCGCTGCACTTCCTTTGATGTTGCCCTATCGCAGCGCATGTGATGCACACCAAAAATGATCGCATGCATTGTGAAAACCGGCGAAAGAGCAACATAGTGGGGCCTCTTACATCCACTTTACATTGACGTGCGCTAGCGCAACGCACAACACGCACAAGAACACGCAGGAAATACTCTAGTAGGGTCTAGCCTTTGACATCTAAAAAAGTATTTTTGAAAGCCGCTTTTCCACACACCAGCAGCTTAAACCGCTTTCCTCTCCTTTGTGACATCTCAGGGGAGATGAGAAGACATGGGAGTAGGAAGTAAAGTTAGGAACTTATTCAGGCAAGTAGCTGCCACAGAAGCAGCACATTAATTAATTAGAAGTGTGTGCACGGATTTGGCACAGATATCCCACCCTGGCAAACTTGCTGAATTAAGTTATTTTCCTTCTCTTGCCAGGCAGTTCGTTGGAGTTTCTCAGGAATTCATCCCCTCACGGGATGCCGTGGACTCGCGGAACTGACAGGAGGGGTGGGATACCTGGTGTAGTAGCCTATTTCCCTTTGAGAAGTCACCAGGGTTCTTATCTGGTAATCCTGGTTACCCTGGTGGTCCTACCAAGGCTGGATTTACCATTAAACACAGTAGGATATGCCGAGGGATACCTGTGGTTGCAGAGGCAGCTGTCAATCTCTTTCCCTTATTGATCCCCATGATTGGTACTTTAGTTTGCAGCACATCAGGGGCCACATTTATTAGAAAACGGAAAACTCTGATACCACGGGTTATTGGGAAAGTACGGCTGTGGTCGTACATTTATGGGCGTTCAGCCGTACAATACCATGCGGTAGTATACTAACGCAATGGTATTGTGTAGGCAATCTGAATTTAATATCACAAATGAAAAATCACAATAGTCAATAGCGCGGTATCGCTATTTTTTCAAAATAAAAATACTCATTTTTAAAATGAGTTAACAAAAAATTGCTACCATGTGGTATCGGCAATAGAATACCGCAGCTGTCTGACCAGGGAGGCATTTTATGGTATTTTTATGACTGACTGCTACTGCCTAGACCAACTCCTCTGCCAATGTGCAAGATTGACAGGGATCCCAGCCAGGTAAATCACTATTGCGAGGTCAGGTTTGGGGTGGGGAAGGTAAGGATGTTACCTTTTTGTAACATCCTTAAGAAGTTAAGAAGGCTATGCTGCTTTAAAGGGCAAGTCCAGCCCCAAAATGAAAACTTACATACAGGTAAATCCCCCCCAAAACCCTAAACGGTAATAGTTTGAAATGTGAAATATATAAATCCTGCACAATGTTCTGTTCCCCTGTTTCCCCTTCCTGGATCTTCCAGTTAGCAACTGTCAGTTATGGATTTGACAGTAGACACAGCCAATGGCTGCATGTTAATCCCATGTCTTCCTCCTCTGAGCATGCCCAGGCTCGGTACAGGCTTAGTACAGGTTTCTTAATTGCTCAGTTTCCATGAGGCATCCAGAAGCATAGCAGGCATACAGTAATGAATTCATAGGACAAACTATGATATATCAACATATTATAAAGAGTCCATTCTTTCTAAAAGATGTTCTTATGAGGGTGGAGTTGTCCTTTAACTATGGACGTCTGAGGGATGAAATGTTAGAGGGTAAATGCAGTTTATTGTGGTCATCTGGAACAAATTCTGTCTGTGGAAGTTGAAGTAGACAGACAGCCATAATCAAAGATAATTTCAAGGTTGTAAATATACTGTTAGCATTCACCGTCATTATAGAGGTATTTACACTGGTTATACGGACGTTTGGTTCCTTAATCTACCCAAAACCTCATCTGGCTTGTCATGAATCCAACGGGTAATTCAATATAATGTTATACGAAAGAAAGATTTAAAAATGAATATCCAGACAATATTATGGTCAGTAATAGACTGAACCTGGCAGAAAAATAACCGACACATTCAAAAATGTTTTTATATACGGTATTTTTTGCCAAAAATATATTGCGAAAAGCATCAAACATCCTAACTGGCCGATTTCTGCAATCTCCAATTCTAGGTTCCTGCCCTGCAGTCCCAGACCAGCATTGTCCTGGGAGGGGCTTGGTCAGCCTGGAAGTAGAACATAGGTGGTTTAAGGTCGGGCAGTTCATGGACTCAAAAATTGAGAGGTGCGAACTTGGAATACATGCTGTATATATCAGATTTACCTTTAGGGCTTGCCCAACCTTTTTAGAATGTGTTTGCACTATTATTAATTTGGCTTGAAGAAAGCCAAATTACTGTTCTTTCTATTTCTTCTTCTTCTTCCGTTTTATTCTTCCGCTTTTTTGGACTGTATCTCCTCCCACAGTTTTTGAGCTACAGACGTGCGGGGCATATAGGAGAAGTGTGCTATCTTCTAGCTAAGGAATCCGCAGAAGCGTTACGGCGTTATCTGCGAATTTCCGGACATTTTTTCCCATAGACTATTATGGTAACAATTCTCAAATGTGGATATTTCAAAAAGTTTTTTTCATGGTCATTAATACAAATAGTGATGTTTTATGGTTGTAAACACAAAAAAGACCTACCCCTCAACCAGACCCAGGTACACACACCTACTGATTTACTTATCCATTACTGTGGAAGCCATACTTAAAGGGGAACTAAAGTAAAAAAAAAATGGCTGCAACAGTAATGGAGGGGTAGGTAAGTAGGTGTATGTACCTGTGCCATGTGGGGGTTAAACAAAACAAACTTTTTTGATGATTGGTCAAAGAGCAACGATCCACAACTGTTCTCGGCTTTTTTCAAAGATCAACTTGGCGCATTAGTTCTGCTAATTACCGTCTATCGGCCGACTGCGACGTATGATGGAAAGAAATGCGCAGCATTACGAGAACACGCAATATTACAAATATAAACTTTCTCTTGTACACAAACGAACACTATCTAGGAGCTGTTCAGCTCTGCCATTGTCCCTCCAACCTCCCTGATTGTCTACCCACATGTTTATTAACTGTAAGTATAACGAACATGTTGTTACTGGGGGAGCTTCTTCAGTAACTGAAACTAAGTTAACTCTAGATAAACACACTGGTGCTTGTTATTGGCTCCTCCCCCCAACTACCCCATTCATCTCTCTGCTTTCCTTTTCAAGGCAGACAGGGACCTTTAACTGCTCCCCCTTACTATACTATTCATGTCATTGCACCTTAAGGTGCCCATACACTATTTAGACATTAGACACATGTAGAATCTCTCATAAGACAGATGTCCAATCTATCTAAGATCTGCCTAGCCCGTTCTTTAATGCAATTTGAGATGACAAAATGAATGGGTCAGATAGGAACATCTCAAGATAAAAACCGCTGCTTGTACAATGTGGTCTTTAGACATTAGACAGATATCTCAAATCTATCTAATATCTGCCTGTGTATGGCCAGCTTTAGGCTTTGTGCTTCTATCAATACCAACTGTGCAGTGATGAGTCATAGCTCCACCCCTTTATGCCAATAGCTAGGATGTCATAACTGTCCTAACTGTTACTAGGTCTTAATAAAAATAAAAGGTAGAATAGTTGGGCAGCACGGTGGCGCAGTGGTTAGCACTGACGCCTTGCAGCGTGGAGACCTGGGCTCGATTCCAACCTTGGACACGTTTGCCAGGAGGTTGTATGTTCTCCCCGTGCCTGCATGGGTTTCCTCCGGGCGCTCCGGTTTCCCCCACAATCACCAAAACATACTGATAGGATGTTTGAAATCACAGCATGCACACACATGCACACACATGCACACACACACACACACACACATGGACAATCAGGGAGATTCAATAAAAATATAAATCAGGGAGATTCAATAAAAATAAAAAAAGTTTTCCTATAAAATGGTGCTAATTGTGCACCAGCCAATCAAATCTTGTTTACCATTTGAAAGCTAACATCTGATTGGTTGGGGCAAAATTAGCACCATTTTTAACAAAAAGAACTTTTACTGAATAACCCTGCATGTATCCACAGGTACATATGGCTTTGTCTATAACAGATGCTGCAAGTACCCCTGGCTAGAACATACCTGTGAGGTGAAGCCTGTGTGACACGATAGTCAATGTGGTGTCTGCTGAAATGACAGACTGTAATGCTTACCCTGCAGATGCTTGTGATGTAACCCTTTGACAATCCCAGTATGTATTATACCAGTATGACAATATCAGTATTCCTTAATGATCTCCATACACCTGAATTTGATAAATTGCTACTGTGTGGTCTTTTAAGCTTCGTACACACGTTACATATTAGTCTTCAGCTCCCCCAGTAACAACAAGTAAAAATTTTTTTTGACCAATCATCAAAAAAGTTTGTTTTTTTAACCCCCAACCCGACACAGGTACAAACACCTACTGATCTACTTATTTATTACTGTGGCAGCCATACCTAAAGGGTAACTAAAGTCAAAAAAATTAATTTTAACCAATCATCAAAAAAGTTTGTTTTTTTAACCCCCACGTGGTACAGGTACATACACCTACTGACCTATCCCTCCATTACCGTGGCAGCCATATTTAAAGGGTAACTAAAGTCAAAAAACTAATTTTGACCAATCATCTAAAAAGTTTGTTTTTTTAACCCCCAACCCGACCCAGGTACACACATCTACTGATCTACTTATCCATTACTGTGGCAGCCATACTTAAAGGGTAACTAAAGTAAAAAAAAAATTTTTGACCAATCATCAAAAAAGTTTGTTTTTTTAACCCCCACATGGCACAGGTACATACACCTACTTACCTACCCCTCCATTATTGTTGCAGCCATACTTAAAGGGTAACTAAAGTCAAAAAAACACATTTTGACCAATCATCAAAAAGATACAGAGAGATTCAATAAAAGTTCTTATCATTGAAAATGGTGCTAATTTTGCCCTAACCAATCAGATGTTAGCTTTCTGATTGATTGGATCAAAATTAGCACCACTTTGGGCTGGGTACACACAAATATTTTTTTTGTCCCAAACAAGCGTTCACTACAAACTCATTATTCCCATTATTGAGTTTTAAAATCTGCAGCAAACACACATATTCCCTTCCAAAATGCAGCCCTTCAAGCCAAATTCAAAGATTATACTTAAACTTTCCCTTTCTAGTTGTTCCAGTTCTTGTGTTTTATAAATCGTCAATGTCTCTGCTTTTTAAGTCTCTCCAAATGCACTTTTTTTCTGACGACATTTACATGGTTTTGTTTTCGCTTAAAGGTTATAATTAATACAGGGCCTCCGATACTTTCAATGCAGTTATACGCACGTTTTCGTAAATGTCAATAATTAAAGGGAATAGTTAACCTTAGGGCACAGATAACAATACAGCATTGTGTAGAAAGACTTACGGCAATATCTGGATGTACTTTATTTCTTCAGGTGAACATTCTAAATGTGATAGATGCCTTGTACTTATTACTAGATGTAAGGCTTCAATGGCTTTGGGAAAATTTTAATTTTACCCATATTTGTAAAGGATATAGTGTTAGGTTATGGTTATGGAGAATTATTTGTTTGCAAGACTGAAGGGCGGGTTTAGGAGGTCCTGAGCAATTTGATTGGTGTATCAGGTGTAGGGTACTACATGATACCCGTCATGATGTGGCACCCCGAGCCACCAATCAAATTGCTTGAAAGAATGGACCTTTTTAATGGCTATATGGTAATTTATACAATGAACCATTTATCATGTTTAACCTTCCTGGCAGTAAAATAAAACCCATGTCAATAAATAGAATGACTGGGATTGGTCTGTCCATGCCATGTGATTGTTACCCTAGAAAAAAAAATGGGTTTCCTGAGGGCAGTAGGTTGAGAGTTACTGAGGTTTCCAAGCCTTGCTGTGATAAAATTACCATTATAATTCAGAGTGGGCTTATGGAATTATATGGAATCTTTACTTCTCCTTTCAACAGGTATAAAATGCATTAACAAACAACATGACGAATTCATTTGACATTTAGGTGTTTCCAAGTGTTTTCATAATGAATCATGTTTTGTTCCCGGGGGATATTAATAGGGATAATGTCTCTTTATTCACTTACTGTAGAAATAATCACATTCTGTATTTCCTAAAGTTTAGCACAACAGATGTAAATTTCTCCTGGGCTCCGTGACTCAGTACCAGGACTGTATCTGTGTTTCCCATCAGTCTTGGGTGATATAATAAGATGTAAATAGCCAAGCAGAAAACTCCATTCGGCCTCCTGAGGGATTGTTTATGATTTGCAGATTTATATTAAACACATTTCCATATTATGATTTGGCGCTGAGTTTCTGTCAGTAAGTTCTGTACAGTACCTCACTACAAAATGGATTTCGTGCCAGACAAAATGAAAAGCAGAAAGGGAGAGACGCAAAGATTCCCGCGATTTCCGCTGTGCATGTGATTGCGTGTCCGTTCGTGGTTTGGTAACACAAAATGCATGTGCAAACGCAAAACGCACAAGAATCGTGCACAAAATCGCGTGCGATAATGCTTGTGATTTTGTGTGCAATTCCTCAGCCTTAATAAGCCCAATCAGACAATCACAGTGGTGATTTCAGCTGATGTTGTAAACCTTCCTCTAACCGTCGCTGCATCTCCACCTATTGCTCTGCTGTTGACAATTTAAATAAGAGGTGGAACACTTTGCCTGTGCTATTAATTTGCAGCATCCAATCAAAAATTAGCTTTTTACTGGGTTACTGCAGTTGATAGCTAGCAGAGTTGATTGGTTGCTGCAGATTAATAGCGTAGGCTAAATGGAGGGCCATTAGTTTATCATAGCGTAATTACTAAGTGCTTTAGTTTAGTTTATAAGTATCTTCCTGGTATTAAAGTCTGTACTCATGTCTGATTGGACAACCTACACGCGACCCCTGAGCGCAAGACAGACGCGCGGCGAACCTCGGGGGTCATTCGTTGATCTGCCATGGCGTATTGACGAACGTTGCCCGAATGAACGCATACACACATATGCGATTATCGCCTGAAACACCCTTACGTCGCGTGTGTGCAGGTGTTTGGGGGTTGTGGGAGGCTTTATACTGAATTCTGTTAGTAAGGGACAGAATACGTTGTAGCTCTCGATCCTTTAACCCTTTGCTGTCTTTCAATTTCTGCCATTAGGATGGATGAGAATTATAACCTCCTGCCTCACGGAGTCAATTTCCAGGATCCAATTTTTCCAGACACCCCGGAGAATCATCGCATGTTTGCAAGTCTCTTTCAGTTTTCCAACTGTTCAGCTGAGATCAATCCCCAGATCTACACCCCTGACTGGGAAATTCAAGAGGACCACCGGGTGAGAATAGGCAATGATCCCACGGACTGCAGACACGTAAAATGGGAATGCTGGGATTTATAGTGCAACAATAATATGAATACACATGCAATGTTCCTGGTTAATTAATATTCATCTGTTACATTTTGTTTGCTGCATACAGCAGTACCTGTATTCCACCAGATTTTTGTGGGGGCGCTGCCTTTACCATTTACCTTTTCCGCTACCTTTACCATTTATACAATCTTTCCTCCTTACTGACCGTTCGAGGCTTTCGACCGGTGGGCCAGGAGGAAGCAAAAGCAGCCTCGTCCGACAGTTAGGCGTGACCAATCGTGTGGTCCATAGAGGACCGCATGATCGGTTGTGATTTTCCGACCTATCCAGATCGGATGAACGAACGGTCAGTAGTCGATAGAGGCGGCAAGAAGCCTCCATACAATAATTCGGCCTAAACGACCAAAACACTGAAATATCGGTCTGACCAAATTATTGTATCGTGTGTACCTAGCTTTACAGAATCCACATAGGACACATTTGGGCTCATTTACGGAGAGCCAGAAAGCAATCCCATCTTTACGTCAGTAACCAATTTACCAAGCTTTTGTATGATTTTAAGACAGGATCTGCCAGAGCAGTTTGTGTTCACCCAGTGTCATTTAACATCGCAGTTGCACCAACTTGTTGTGACAGTTTTAAAGGCAGACACATAGCTGCAGGTAACACAAACATGCTATTTACACAGACACAATTACAATATTAAATCTAGCTCTCTGTAAGCACTGGGTCCCACTTGCACAATTTGGAGCACGTTTTGCACTCTGATTGTGCTTCTGATTCACATTGCCAATTCTATAAGAGAGTGCGCTGCCCTCTGATCTTTTATTGGAGTGCACATGTGCACAACTATGTGTATCGCATGCATTTCAATTACACAGATGTGTACAGAAGAGCAGCACACATGAAATCCTGCATGCGCGGGACCTAGCCCTATATAGCCCTATATAGCCCTATATAGCCCAGACCATAGGTAGTCGGATTTGTTACCTGAAGTAGTTCACACTCGCCAGGATGGAAACTCTAATATGATTTACCTTTTTTGCACATAACCTGCAGTTAGTAGCTTGTGCCGGGACCCACGACACATAAAGAGACTGGTTAACGCTTGCTCCTTAAATGGTCATTTTCTGCTGACCATCTACTTCTGTTTCCAGCTTCTATGCGGCTCCGTGCAGAGAGCTCTGATGGAGGAAGAGGAACGTGTGAAGTCTCTGTCCCAGAAGGTCAGGATGCTGGAGAAAGCCAATGGCCACCTAAGGGAGAAAGTGAAAAACCTTAAACGATCTCTGCGCCAAGCTGAAATAGAGAATAAGGAGGCCTTGCAGGCCAAGTGCCTTCCGAACAAGAAGAAAGTCAACAATAAAGACACAAGGCTGGACAACCACAAGAAGGTCCAGGAAAGAACACCCAAAAAAACCACAGGAAACCGGTTGGATTAGACAATAAATTTAGATTTGGATCAAAAGTAAAACCAAGGAAATAAAACTAAATAAAAACTAAATCCTCTTTATTGCACAAAGAAAAGGTTGTTTTTAAACTCTAAAGACCTATCAACAAATGTTCTTCAGATCCGATCACGTGTTACTTCAGTTCAGTTCCGATCATGTGTTAGTTCAGTTCAGTTCCAATCACGTGTTAGTTCAGTTCAGATCCGATCACGTGTTAGTTCAGTTCAGTTCCAATCACGTGTTAGTTCAGTTCAGTTCCAATCACGTGTTAGTTCAGTTCAGATCCGATCACATGTTAGTTCAGTTCAGTTCCGATCACCTGTTAGTTCAGTTCAGATCCGATCACCTGTTAGTTCAGTTCAGATCCGATCACGTGTTAGTTCAGTTCAGATCCGATCACCTGTTAGTTCAGTTCAGATCCGATCACGTGTTAGTTCAGTTCAGATCCGATCACCTGTTAGTTCAGTTCAGATCCGATCACGTGTTAGTTCAGTTTCAGTTCCGATCACCTGTTAGTTTCAGTTCAGATCCGATCACGTGTTAGTTCAGTTCAGTTCCGATCACCTGTTAGTTCAGTTCAGATCCGATCACGTGTTAGTTCAGTTCAGATCCAATCACCTGTTAGTTCAGTTCAGATCCGATCACATGTTCAAAAGTGCACACTAGTGTGGCTTAATTGGAGTGGCCACACTAGGGGCCAAATTTATAGACTCGTGTTATTGCTTTTTAGCGATACCTCGGGTTAGTTAATGTATTATCGTGGTCGTAAATTACAGCTGCGATCGTATGTTCGTAAATTACCAAACGTTCGGTTGTAGAATACTACCATAAACTATCACAATGGTATTCTATGAGTATAGTAAACCTACAATTTCGTTATCGTAGATTTACGATCGACAATCTACGATCATATTGCAAATTTACAATAACGATCATAAATTAACGATCGTTAAATGTGTTCCGATCATGTGTTAGTTCAGTTCAGTTCCAATCACGTGTTAGTTCAGTTCAGATCCGATCACGTGTTAGTTCAGTTCAGATCCGATCACATGTTAGTTCAGTTCAGTTCCGATCACGTGTTAGTTCAGTTCAGTTCCGATCACCTGTTAGTTCAGTTCAGATCCGATCACGTGTTAGTTCAGTTCAGATCCGATCACATGTTCAAAAGTGCACACTAGTGTGGCTCAATTGGAGTGGCCACACTAGGGGCCAAATTTATAGACTTGTGTTATTGCTTTTTAGCGATACCTCGGGTTAGTTAATGTATGATCGTGGTAGTAAATGTACAGTGCGATCGTATGTTCGTAAATTACCAAACGTTCGGTTGTAGAATACTACCATAAACTATCACAATGGCATTCTATGAGTATAGTAAACCTACAATTTCGTTATCGTAGATTTACGATCGACAATCTACGATCTTATTGCAAATTTACAATAACGATCATAAATTAACGATCGTTAAACCCGACCGGTGCGCTGGCGCCGTTTGCGCTGCAATCACCATTTTTAGTGCGATTTGCATGTGCTCTGATGCCCGAAAATGACAGGGAGCTTTGTGTGGCCTCAGCCTTAGTATCCCAAAACAAGTCATTGGATTAAACTGACTGCTCTTATGGCATATCAATGTTTTATCCCAGGGTTAAAATCAAGTCATAAGCATTATGGGCCATATTTACAAAGGCGCTGTATCGCCTTTTAGCGATATCACGTCTTTCAAGGATCATTTTAACGATCACTAAAATGATAATTAATTTACGATCGTTAAAAACCATAAATCTATGACAGCGATTGTGGTAGTTTACTATGGCCTGGACTGAACGTTCGTAAATTAATGAAATCGTAAATCTACGATCGCAGCTGTACATTTACAACCGCCTTCATGATTTGCCAATAAGACGTTGGCGCAATAATGCGTTTATAAACATGGCCCTATGTTTTAGAAATGATAACTCCAAATATTGGTTGTAATTCAGTTATTATTGCATGTTTGCTGAGAATGTCTTGTTTAATTTTTCTCATTGCTTTTGATGCTTTGTACATTTTTAAAATAACATTTGACCACATTTATCAATGATAATTCCTATAATGCAACATGGTGTGGGATTGCCCACTTATCACGGTTTATATTTATATATACTGTATATATGGAAAATGAAGGGCGTGCATGTGTGATAAACTATATCTTCTTATAAACATTTCTGGAAAAATAAAGTGAGATCATCTATATTTATTTAAAGTTTATTTTCTATTAGTCTTGATTCCTTTCCCTGGTAAAGTGAGGGACACTGATGAAGCAGGGAAGTCATTTTATCTGTTTAGAGCTATTTATAAGGAGATGAAATCTTTACATTCATCTAAAGAGACAAATTATTGGTGCAAATACTTTACCAAGACTGTTTTTTTTTTATAAAGTGGAAAAATTGCTGAAATAATTTCACCCAAGTCAAAGATGACAAAAATGCATTTTGGGGACCTATTTTATACCTGGTAATAAGGCACTTTTGTGTTATTAACAAAACTGTTGTCATTGTGTGTTACGCTATTAATATAATGTGGCTGATAATTAGTGACGCGCAAAATTAGCCACGGTGTGTTACCCTAGTACCAAAATAGAGAACATTTGCCTGGTTTTGTTGTACTCTATTTAACATATATGTTGCTCAAGAATGTGTTGTTGGTGTGTTAAGATTATCGTACACAACAAAGGTAAAGTACTTTATTATTGTGTTATTTTACCACTTATATTTACTACCCATTTTACTACTGCGTTATTTTACATTGAGGTCTTAAAATGATGATGGGGGCGTTAAATTCTGATATCAATGAGATTTTTACGGTAGTTTATGACCTCAAGGTAAAATAACGTGTAAAACTGTGTAATGATGGTATTTACAATCCCTACTGACATGGATGTTCTTTATTGGTATGTTACAATATTCTACGGCTGATAATGTGCAGTAGCATTATAACGCACAGATTGGTATTTTGTACCAGGGCTGTTCTCTGACAAACGCAGAGCAAAAACGGGTGTTATTGTAAAATACCGATCATTGTCGGTAATATACAATGGTGGTAAAGGGGAGTTAATGCAGATTGAGGCCTTAGGCTATGAATGTAACATGCATTGTAAAGATTCATACTTTGGAAAGAAACGGTAAAGTCCATACCCTCTGCTGATAATAATTTTAGAATTAGCTAAGGAGCCAGGACAGATTGGATATGGCGGCCCCTGTTTAATATGATGTTGAGGGCCCCCGGCCCCTACATTTCTTAAAGGGCAGTTATAGAGTAAAAATTGTCTTAAGAACCTGTTGAGACTTCCCACCTTGTGCAGTCATGAGAGCTCTATCTCCTGTCTCTAACATGAAGTGAGCTTTGCTTTCTATGTGGAAGGGCTTTTGAGACAAGCCACAAGCTATGATGGTTCTACAGACATCAAAACAATGCAAACACTTTACAGTAATTAGACTTGTTCCAGCATTTCAACCCTTTTAAAAATCCACCTAAATCCCCTCCTGCTTCCTAGTTTATATCAATGTTTCAAGTCAGGGAGCCTGTGCAGTATGCCCCACACTAGGATCTGGTGCATGTAATCAGAGCAGGGTACCAGGGCACTTGGACATATTAGTTGGTGATTCCCTTTCTGTCATTACTGAACCCATTACATGACAGAGGTTGTTATATTAAAGCCATACCTCCGGGTTCCTTAGGACAGTTCCACTTTAGGCAACTTTTCCTGTTGTCTCTTATACCGAACCCTTGTAACAGGGTGGGCAGGGATTGGGTGCACTTGGCTGTGTCTAGCTGGTCTGGATTCAGGATTGAGCATGTCTGGCTAGTCCCAACCTATGTTCCGGTCCATGATATTAAGTTAATGTGATTTACATAATTTGCATACATTTGCATGTTAATTATTTGAGTTTATTAAGCTGTGACCAGCAGTTTATCGATTAAAGGATCTCGTGTCTTTATTACGTATTGTTTCATGCAGTTAAATAGAAAAGGTTCCGACAGGTTTGCAGATTCTAAAGAAAAAGACCACAAGAGATTTGAAAAGTTAACTGACATTTCCCCCCCAGTTTATTTTAAGGACCAGAGATGACGTCCTCCCTCTCCCTCCCAAAAAATCCTTTTGTGTTCAGTAAAGTGAAATTAGAACCAGATGACACGTCAACCGAAATTTGAAATTCTAGGCTGCGGGTTAACAACAGATTATATTTCATGCTGCTGCTGTACAGCTTCAAGAGTTCCGAAAATGCAGAAAAAACAGGTCTGATATAAAATCTTTAAAGGAGAACTAAGCTAAAAATGTACATAAATAAACCTGTATAAATTCTACCATTGCTAACAGAAAGCTATATCTCTTACCCCAAGAAATCACTGCTTTCTAACCTACCAGAGATTAGATCTTACACAATGGATTTTTTTAATGGGAACTATAGAGCTTATGCGCTACTGTAATAAGAATATCAATGTTATCTTGTTATTAACCTGCAGAAACCAATCACATGCTAGCTTTTTACATTTTTTTGTTGTTGCAAATCTCATTGGTTGAGGCAGGTTAAAAGCACAAGCAAACAATCACATAAGCCCTTTAATCCACCCGCAGTGTTTTACTTGGTTTAAATAGAATTTTCTATCGTATTCGTATTCCTATCAAAATCACGCTTAATACAAACCCTTGGAAGTGCATATCGAAGCAGACACAATCAATGGGTCATAGTTATAAAGGCGCAATATCGCTTTTTAGTGATACCGCGCCTTAAACAATCGGCTTAGCGATCGGAATAAAGTTTTCCTTTATGCGGTAGTAAAGTACCACAATGGTATTCTATGGGGATCGCAAATCTAAGATAACGAAATCATAAATTTATGATTGTATCATAAGTTTTCAATAACGATTGTTAAAGCTGTCGGAAATTTACGTTCGGTTTAACGATTGTTTTACCTATGGTTAAATGTATTATCGGGTTTGCATTGGTTTTACACTAATTTTGCATTGATTACGCTATTTCCAAAAATTCTTTGGAAATAATGCAGCACAGTCTATATAATGTAGGCAGCGTCGAGTTTTGCACTTTCCTTGTAGTGCAGAACTTGATTCCTTTAAGGCAGAAGCACAGAGCGGTGCTTCTTACCTGACCGGGATTCCACAATGCAGTTGACAAAACGGTTCCCCATAGATAATGTGGTCAATGGGCAGCCTGAATCACTGTCGTTTGTGGCAAACATCGACAAGGCCAACAATTCACTGCAACCAATTGTGCGAAAAACTGGCCATAAATGTAAGGCTGCGGTCGTACATTTGCGCCAAACATTCGTTTATTAATGAAAGTTCAGTCATAGAATACCATGCAGTTGTAAACTACCGCAATGTTATTTTATGGGGATCGTAAATCTACGTTTGTGTTTTTATAGATTTACTATTGATATCTGTGTGTTCTGACTATGTTACAGGGCTCGGAAAGTATCAAAGACTGGAGGTGAAGGGCGCAGGATCTAATTAATTGACTGCTTGGGGAGGAGCCAGTCGTGGGCAGGGAAGGGAATTAACCCATTGTGTGTCCAGTCCACTGCCATCTCGAACCAGGAAAAGAAAATCACCATAAGTATGAATAGATTTTCATTTTTTTCCATGTCCCAGGCAGCAGTAGAGAAAGCAGTGAGCATGCTCAGGTCCTGGACACGGGTGGGGCTTTTCTCCATGGCCTAGGCTGCAGTAGAGACATTACTGAGCATGCTCAGTTCCTGGACACAGGGGTGGGGCTTTTCTCCATGGCCTAGGCAGCATGAGAGACATTAGTTAACATGCTCAGATCCTGGACACAGGGGCAGTGCTTTTCTCCTTGGCCTAGACTGCAGTAGAGACAGCAGTGAGCATGTTCAGACAGGGTAGGTGCAGAGGGTCTGGAGATGTGACAGCAGGCAGTGTAGCAAAAAAAGTTCCATCTTCATGGCTGTAGTTGGAAAGACTGCAGCTCCAGACATGATCCTGGCATTGTACGGAAGGAAAGGAGATCTATGGAGACCACCAAGTAAGGTAAATTGCATCTCCCACCATTGGAGTTTGCGACCAGTAGTCCTGTCATTTATAAACTACCATGTGATTATCACGTATCCCACCCCTTCAGCATCTTGCCTCATTCTGGGGTGGTCTTCCGCACTCCCACGAGACCACCCCATGACACCAGTCTCCCGTGACCAAGAGTAGACTCCAGTCTCCTCTACTGTCACTTGCCCTTTTACCAACCAAGCCCCCGTAACGCCCATAACTCCACCCTAATCCCACCCCCTCCACCCCCTTTCAGCTGTTTAAAAGACCAGACCCCAACATCCAGTTCAGTGCCGGAAATTCTATGCTTTATTCATATGCATGATCAGCTGTTTAAAATGGCTGGTTGTGGAACATCTCTTGGGCTTGTGGCAGGCCCTATTACCGTCTGGGCCCCCCCTTGGTGGCAGGGGTGGCGGGGCGGTAGTTACGCCACTGCTCATTTGGTTGTAATTTGATTTGTGGATGTTGTTTAATGCCCTTAGTACTTTATGCGATGTGCATGCAATACAGAGTGCGTTGGGTAAGTACCTTACCTTCGTTCCCTGCTCCTGAACATTTTATTGAAGAACGGGAGGTAAGACACAGCTCCTTTAACTCCCGTTCTTCAATAAAACTGAAATCTCCAAAGTGGTTTTAACCAGTGGAGATCCCCTTTACCCAGTGCTGGATTTATAGAGCCTGTAGGAAAAAAGCCTCGCACCCTTAACTCGTCCCGCAACACATGCCACACCCCCAAACCATGCACTTTTTTGTGGGGGGGAACATGGGGATCAGACTATATAATGCTAAAATCTCGGAATTGCAAAAAACACAAACTTTTTAATATTAACCATAAATCTGGGGGTCTAAGATGCTTTTAAAACGTCATAGTGGGGGATCAAAAAGTTAGATTAACAGCTGCCCTGCAAACACTGATGCCCCTAGGCACATGCTTACTGTGCCTAATGGTAAATCTGGCCCTGTTTTTAACCCATTGGCCATTTGTATGGCTAGATTTAGCCATACAAGCAATCTGGCTTTTGATTTGTTTTGGGATTGTCTGTTGGCCAGGAATTGTTAGTGTTAGGGTGGTTACAGACAAGCCTATTTATCGCATGATTGGTCACAGCGAATTGTCGGCCTCAACGATGTTCGACAAAAAATGTGGCCGTGTGTTGTGTGAACCCAGCCTTAGTGATGATATTTAAGCCTGACGGATCAGGCTTAAATGACCACATTATCTATGGGGTACCCTTTGGTCGACTGCATTGTGGGATCCCAGTCAGGTAAGAAGTTGGTTTCTTCAAGGGAAAATTTAGATCAGAACAACTCTCAAGTCAGATATCACCTGCATCTTAAGGATAAAGGACATAACTTTGAAGATTGTAATGTTAACATATTGGCAAAGGAACGTGACTGGTTCAAGAGAGGTGTTAAGGAGGCCATTTATGTGAAAATAAAGAAACCAAGCCTAAATAGAGGTGGGGGGGTTCGACACCAACTGTCTGCCATGTACAATGCTGTTTTAACACCTTACTCTGGGCGTTCCTATAACACCTCTTAGCCACTATCCAATCATGTCCTTAACACCTGGCTGTGATATGCTAATTGGGATTTTCCAGGGTACATAATTGCCAAAGATTCTTGTACAAGTCATTCTGAATTGAGAAAGCCAGTTGGATGACTAGCGAAACGTCTTCAAGAACTAAGGGCCCTATTTATATAAGATCGGTATCGTTATCGTAAAATACCGATTGTTATCGTAAAATAACGACCGGTTTTCTACCAATAACGACCGGTATTTACCGATAACAACCGTTATTTAGCGATAACGACCGTTATTTAGCGATATCGTTAAATACCAGTCGTTATCGGTAAATAACGGTCGTTATCGGTAATAAACTGTTCGTTATTTTACGATAACGATCGGTATTTTACGATAACGATACCGATCTTTTATAAATAGGGCCCTAAATTTCAAGTCCAGTTGATCTTATTGAATACAACAGATATAAATGTGTTATGCTACCACTGAATTTCATTTGGTCAACAACATATATTGTTGTCACCAAAGTGTTTTTTGTTACGAATTGATCTGGGAAAAAACGGCACCCCATAGAAACCTCCTATCAGAAATAATAGAATGTTTATAAAATGGCTGATAAACAATCCGTTCTGTGTTATTGTTTTCCTTCCAATTTTGTGTTTCTAGAACATTCAGGCTGTTCTAGGGTGGGTGGTCCATCTGCTGCTAATATAGAAATAATCAATGAGGTCACATGTGTAGGGACCACTATCAGGAATTTGTATCCACCAAATGGGGCATTTACACTGAAGACAAAAAGAAATAATCAACAATTCATGTATCCCTAACACAAAATACATTGTAATGTATGTATATGGCCACCTAGGAAGATAAGAGATAAACTTTAGTTTAATCTTGAAACTGGTTTTGGGCCAAAACAGGTTCAGTAAAAAGGTCAAAAAAGATTAATGGATAAAAAAATTCCAATTAAACAATGCAACGGTAGGATTGCCTGAAATTTTTTTTAACGCCACAACTGAATCCTGCGGCGTGGGAAACTAAATGGGCGTGGCTTGTGGAGAGGGGTGTGGTGGTCTGGAGGGCCGATTTAAAACTGACCGGTGAACTGGAGGGCTGATTTAACACTGGTTGTTGAACTGAAGGGCCGACCTAACTGGTTGCTCAAGGAGAGGTCCGACCAAACAGTGGATGCTGAAATAGAGGTTCCACCATACAGTGGCTGCTGAACTAGAGGTCCGACCAAACACTGGCTGCTGAACTAGAGTTCCAAAGATACAGTGGCTGCTGAACTAGAGGTCCGACCAAACACTGGCTGCTGAACTAGAGGTCCGACCAAACACTGGCTGCTGAACTAGAGGTCCGACCAAACACTGGCTGTTGAACTAGAGGTCCGTCCATACAGTGGCTGCTGAATTAGAGGTCCGACCAAACAGTGGTTGCGGAACTAGAGGTCCGACCAAACACTGGCTGCTGAACTAGAGGTCGCCCATACAGTGGCTGCTGAACTAGAGGTTGCCCATACAGTGGCTGCTGAACTAGAGGTCCGACCAAACAGTGGTTGCTGACTAGAGGTCCGACCAAACAGTGGTCTGCTGGAACTAGAGGTCTGACCAAACAGTGGCTGCTGACAAGAGGTCCGTCCAAACAGTGGTTGCTGAGCTAGAGGTCCGACCACAGTGGCTGCTGAACTAGAGGTCCGACCACCGGTGGCTGTTGAACTAGAGGTCCGACCAAACAGTGCTGCTAAACTTAGGTCCCACCAAACACTGGCTGCTGAACTAAGGACCGACCAAACATTTTTTTGCTGAACTAGAGTGTCCGACCAAACAGTGGCCTGCTGAACTAGAGGTCCGACCAAACAGTGGCTGCTGAACTAGAGGTCTGACCAAACAGTGGCTGCTGAACTAGAGGTCCGTCCAAACAGTGGTTGCTGAGCTAGAGGTCCGACCAAACAGTGGCTGCTGAACTAGGAGTCCGCCAACGGTGCTGTTGAACTAGAGGTCCGACCAAACAGTGGCTGCTGAACTTGAGGTCCCCCAAACACTGGCTGCGAACTAGAGGACCGACCAACAGTTTTTGCTGAACTAAGGTCCGACCAAACAGTGGCTGCTGAACTAGAGGTCCGACCAAACAGTGGTTGCTGAACATGAGGTCCGACCAAACACTGGCTGCTGAACTAGAGTTCCAAAGATACAGTGGCTGCTGAACTAGAGGTCCGACCAAACAGTGGCTGATGAAACTTGAGGTCCCACCAAACAGGCTGCTGAACTAGAGGACGACCAAACAGTTTTTGCTGAACTAGAGGTCCGACCAAACAGTGGCTGCTGAACAGAGGTCTGAAAAAAAGTGGCTGCTGAACTAGAGGTCTGACCAAACAGTGGCTGAACTAGAGGTCCGACCATATAGTGACTGCTGAACTAGAGGTCCGACACACATGGCTGCTGAACTAGAGACCGACCAAACAGTGGTTGCTGAACTAGAGTGACCAAACAGTTGCTGCTGATCTAGAGGTCTGACCAAACAGTAGTTGCTGAACTAGAAGTCCGACCATACAGTGGTTGCTGAACTAGAGGGCCGACAAACAGTGGCGCTGAAACTAAGGTCTGACCAAACACTGGCTGCTGAACTAGAGGACTGACCAAACACTGGCGGCTGAACTAGAGGTCTGACCAAACACTGGCTGCTGAACTAGAGGACTGACCAAACACTGGCACCTCTAGTTCAGCGCCAGTGTTTGGTCAGTCCTCTAGTTCAGCAGCCAGTGTTTGGTCAGACCTCTAGTTCAACAGCCAGTGTTTGGTCAGTCCTCTAGTTCAGCAGCCACTGTATGGTCAGAGCTCTAGTTCAGCAGCCAGTGTTTGGTCAGACCTCTAGTTCAGCAGCCACTGTTTGGTCGGTCCTCTAGTTCAGCAACCACTGTATGGTCGGACTTCTAGTTCAGCAACTACTGTTTGGTCAGACCTCTAGATCAGCAGCAACTGTTTGGTCAGACCTCTAGTTCAGCAACCACTGTTTGGTCGGTCCTCTAGTTCAGCAGCCAGTGTTTGATCGGACCTCTAGTTCAGCAGTCACTATATGGTCGGACCTCTAGTTCAGCAGCCACTGTTTGGTCAGACCTCTAGTTCAGCAGCCACTGTTTGGTCAGACCTCTAGTTCAGCAGCCACTGTTTGGTCGGACCTCTAGTTCAGCAAAAACTGTTTGGTCGGTCCTCTAGTTCAGCAGCCAGTGTTTGGTGGGACCTCAAGTTCACAGCCACTGTTTGGTCGGACCTCTAGTTCAACAGCCACCGTTTGTCGGACCTCTAGTTCAGCAGCCACTGTTTGGTCGGACCTCAGCTCAGCAACCACTGTTTGGACGGACCTCTAGTTCAGCAGCCACTGTTTGGTCAGACCTCTAGTTCAGCAGCCACTGTTTGGTCGGACCTCTAGTTCAGCAACCACTGTTTGGTCGGACCTCTAGTTCAGCAGCCACTGTATCTTTGGAACTCTAGTTCAGCAGCCAGTGTTTGGTCGGACCTCATGTTCAGCAACCACTGTTTGGTCGGACCTCTAGTTCAGCAGCCACTGTATGGGCAACCTCTAGTTCAGCAGCCACTGTATGGGCGACCTCTAGTTCAGCAGCCAGTGTTTGGTCGGACCTCTAGTTCCGCAACCACTGTTTGGTCGGACCTCTAATTCAGCAGCCACTGTATGGACGGACCTCTAGTTCAACAGCCAGTGTTTGGTCGGACCTCTAGTTCAGCAGCCAGTGTTGGTCGGACCTCTAGTTCAGCAGCCAGTGTTGGTCGGACCTCTAGTTCAGCAGCCACTGTATCTTTGGAACTCTAGTTCAGCAGCCGTGTTTGGTCGGACCTCTAGTTCAGCAGCATGTATGGTGGAACCTCTATTTCAGCATCCACTGTTTGGTCGGACCTCTCCTGAGCAACCAGTTAGGTCGGCCCTTCAGTTCAACAACCAGTGTTAAATCAGCCCTCCAGTTCACCGGTCGTTTTAAATCGGCCCTCCAGACCACCACACCCCTCTCCACAGCCACGCCCATTTAGTTTCCCACGCCGCAGGATTCAGTTGTGGCGTTAAAAAAAATTTCAGGCAATCCTACCGTTGCATTGTTTAATTGGAATTTTTTTTCTCCATTAATCTTTTTGACCTTTTTACTGAACCTGTTTTGGCCCAAAACCAGTTTCAAGATTAAACTAAAGTTTATCTCTTATCTTCCTAGGTGGCCATATACATACATAACAATTTATTTTGTGTTAGGGATACTAATTGTTGATTATTCTTTTTGTCTTCAGTGTAAATGCCCCATTTGGTGGATACAAATTCCTGATAGTGGTCCCTACACATGTGACCTCATGATTATTTCTATATTAGCAGCGATGGACCACCCACCCTAGAACAGCCTGAATGTTCTAGAAACACAAAATTGGAAGGAAAACAATAACACAGAACGGATGTTTTATCAGCCATTTTATAAACATTCTATTATTTCTGATAGGGTTTCTATGGGGTGCCGTTTTTTCCCAGATCAATTCGTAACAAAAAACACTTTGGTGACAACAAATATGTTGTTGACCAAATGAAATTCATGGTAGCATAACACATTTATATCTGTTGTATTCAATAAGATCAACTGGACTTGAATTTAGGGCCCTATTTATAAAAGATCGGTATCGTTATCGTAAAATACCGATCGTTATCGTAAAATAACGAACAGTTTATTCCGTAACGACCGTTATTTACCGATAACGACTGGTATTTAACGATATCGCTAAATAACGGTCGTTATCGCTAAATAACGGTTGTTATCGGTAAATACCGGTCGTTATTGGGAGAAACCGGTCGTTATTTTACATACAATCGGTATTTTACGATAACGATACCGATCTTATATAATAGGGCCCTTAGTTCTTGAAGACGTTTCGCTAGTCATCCAACTGGCTTCTCAATTCAGAATGACTTGTACAAGAATCTTGGCAATTATGTACCCTGGAAAATCCCAATTAGCATATCACAGCCAGGTGTTAAGGACATGATTGGATAGTGGCTAAGAGGTGTATAGGAACGCCCCAGAGTAAGGTGTTAAAACAGCATTGTACTGGCAACAGTTGGTGTCGAACCCCCCCACCTCTATTTAGGTCTGGTTTCTTTATTTTCACAAAATGGCCTCCTTAACACCTCTCTTGAACCATCACGTTCCTTTGCCAATATGTTAACATTACAATCTTCAAGTTATGTCCTTTATCCTTAAGAGCAGGTGATATCTGACTTGAGAGTTGTTCTGATCTAAATTTTCCCTTGAAGAAACCAACTTCTTACCTGACTGGGATCCCACAATGCAGTCGACCAAAGGGTACCCCATAGATAATGTGGTCATTTAAGCCTGATCCGTCAGGCTTAAATATCATCACTAAGGCTGGGTTCACACAACACACGGCCACATTTTTTGTCGACATCGTTGAGGCCGACAATTCGCTGTGACCAATCATGCGATAAATAGGCTTGTCTGTAACCACCCTAACACTAACAATATACAGTGGCTGCTGAACTAGAGGTCCGACCAAACAGTGGTTGCTGAACATGAGGTCCGACCAAACACTGGCTGCTGAACTAGAGTTCCAAAGATACAGTGGCTGCTGAACTAGAGGTCCGACCAAACAGTGGTTGCTGA